>QVTG01000533.1:0-11061 GCA_013305925.1 Geotrichum reessii
TTATTATTATATTATTATTATTATTATTATTATTATTATTATATTATTATTATTATTATTATTATTATTATTATTATTAACAGGCTTTTTTTTTTATCTGACAAAAAAAAAAATAATCCGATTATTCTAAACCTATCCAAAAAAGTATTACCATTACCGCGGCATTTTGTGTCGGGGATGCGGAGCTGCAATTATGAGAGGTTTTCTTGTTAAAAAAAAAAATAGAAACAGGATTAATAAGACGGAGCTGAGGTTTTATTGTGTATCAAACTCGGGTATCGATCTGCTAGGTATTATCCCAAACTTCCCTAAATTCCTGGATTATTTCATAAAAGTTTTCAGTGCCATCAAATACTAGAATCACTAAAGCGTGCTGACAAAGTTACTCCTGTTGTTTAGTAGAAACAAGTGTTTTTGAATTCAATGTCTTCTTTTTATATATTTGTTATGATTTTATTAATGTAGCTATGTCCTCTAAGGATAATAAACAGATTTTCAATTTATAAGATGGAGATGGTTATACATGATAATAGAAATTTCTGCCAAGATGTGAATCTCGGGCTGAAGTACTGGAACATGAAATTGATTTCTGCTACATTTAATAGAGTAATATTATGTTCTATTAAGCAAACTCCGAGTTGACAGTGTCGATCAAACGGAGATTGAGCCTAAAAAGGTTTTGAATTTAAGGCTCATAAACCAACGTTGATAATAAATTTCACAACGGATAAATTAAAAGTAAATAATAATTTTTAATAATTTTTAATAGATAGATAGAAAATCTGTTTATTGTCCTTACATCACATAGTTACATAATAATTTTTAATAATTTTTGATAATTTTTATATATAGAAAACTATCAAGACAATAGAAAATAGACAAAGCAGCATGCACCAGAGTAATAAATCAACATGAATAATAAATGGTTATACGTATAACCTAAATTTGGAGCGTGTAAGCTGTTTTTCTGGAGAAGACGCCAATCAATATGTATTGTCAAAAGCTATTTTGAAGAGAACTACAGCTGTGCCCCTCATAAATGCCACTTATTTCTCTGCTTATATCAAATTCAAATAAAAGGCTACATAATAGCCAAATGAAAGGTATGCTTATATTATTATTTCTATACATACTCACATCTATCGAACTAACAAGTCAGCTACTACATGATATACGTGTACGTACATATTTAAGATGTGAATACTATACGTATATAGTACCTACATAAAAATATGAACAGCTGTTTGCAACAGCAAAAGTTAAGTATACCTACGAGTTTTCATTTTCAAATAATGGTTGTTGGACCTCGCTATTGAATCACAGCAACACAAAAATAGTACTACAGAGGTCTTAAAATGAAATTAATTTATACGCACGTATATACAAATATAGCAGCCCACAAATAGTTCATGGTTCGACCAAAAATCATTTTCTTTTTTTTGAAAATAACTTAAAGCTGTATTAAATAGTTACCAAAACATTGTGAATGAAATTTCTGCTAGTTAACGTGGTTCATTTTTAATTAAGTGTTTTTTTTATAAACGCTGCCAGTTTACTGTAAGTTCTAGAAATCTGATTTGTATAGGTATGGTTTCTATTACCAAATACCTTCAATGCCTAACTTCTGTTTCTGAAACCTATC
Organism: Geotrichum reessii; assembly: GCA_013305925.1. Classification (NCBI taxonomy): domain Eukaryota; kingdom Fungi; phylum Ascomycota; class Dipodascomycetes; order Dipodascales; family Dipodascaceae; genus Geotrichum; species Geotrichum reessii. The sequence continues at coordinate 1,643 of QVTG01000533.1, forward strand.
TACATCAAAACCTGTGATCAGTACGACAGGTCTGAGTTTGGATATCTTATTGGTTAATTGGCATTGTCTCTCAGTCGTTTCATTTTTGAATTTTTGATCGAATCATCTAGCCCAGAGTTGGTTGTAGTGATAGATGGGTCTTTATTCTCTTTACTTTCGGTGTTGTGCTTGGTTGACTCCTCCACTTGCGCTAGTAACATTGTCTGAAACTGGTCATTTTTACTTTTAAGTGCCAGGTTCTCGCGTACAAGCGACTCAATCGTGTCTTCAAGATGCGCAACACGCCGCCGTGTTTCAACCCGGCCAACTTCGCGGATTGAATCAACTGCAATGCGGATCTTTTTGTCGACGTGGTCTTGATCAATTTGCGCTTCCGAGTCGCGGTCGTCAAGATAATTTTCTTTAAACTCATCAAACCGTAATTCCATTTCATCCGCCATTTCCAGTCGCACCTCGTCTTCTATCTCTATACACCTCTGTTTAGCCTTTTCAAGTTTTTCTTCAAGCTCAGCTATTCGAGCCAAGCATGTTTCTACTGAAGGCTGGTCGTCTTCGTTATCTGTAGCCGAGTTTTCGTCGTTGTCTTTCTTGTCTGTCAGGATTGATGCATTTGACAATCGAGATGTCTGTGAACTGTTTGGCCCAGCAAGTTGTAGTCGTGGTTTCGGCGTTTCTGACATTAGTCTAGTAAATACATCGTTACCACCACGGTGGCCCTTTGTTGGTGACTGACTACCAGCACGTGATAAAGGCCGCGGCACAGGACTACCTAATCGCGACATTGTTCTTGACGGAGTAGGAGGTGGTTCCGGAATGTCTTGTGCTGCTGTTGCGTACCGAAAGATCTGTGCAATAGAATTTGCGTCACCATAAGGATCTACGGTCACCATTAGCATCGATTTTTGCGTAGAGCCTGGTAAGAACGCGTTTGAAAGCAAAACGTGTGTCAGCTTGCAACTTCGGAACTCGTTCATCATAAGCGCTCCTTTTCTTTTTTCGTCAGTGCGTTGCAGCTCAAGACATTGTCCAAGAAGCATCAGCGACTGATTGATGGCGCAACTTTCTTGGAAACGGTTTCCTGCAGTTTTTGCCAATTTGTTACGTTCGGTACCTGCAAGATCAGCTATTGTGAGTAACGAGTTTGTCACAATGTCGTGATTATCCTTGCGTATGAGTTCAAAACATGTAAATGCGTGTGACCGGCTAGACGTGTCGTTTGAGCCTGTCGAATGACTGGTACGCAATTTCTGGCCACGCTCGAGCACACGATAGGCCTCTTGTTCATTTGTAACAAATATCTTTGTGATTCCCGCAAGAAATGTTTTACGTGTGTATGGGTCTGTGTTGACGTTCAGTGCTGTTCGTTTTTTGTTAGGACTAGACTCTTCAAAGAGATCAAACACCTTATCATTGTAAATTTCCGCCATGAAAATGTAAACACCGTAAACTCCAGTTTTTTCAATATCAACCGTCTCTTGACACAGAGACTCTTCCGCAAATACTGGCTTATGTAAATTGTCTTTTGTCCAATCGAGAAATAAGCTGGCCTCAGTTGTTATTGATGTCTTGTCGGGGTTAGTACTTTCACTCGCACGCTCAATGTGTTCGTGACTTGCAAGACGCCCATCCAAAGACTTGAACAGCGTGTTGACGGCCATATGTACCATTCCAGGTGTAGCTTTAGCTCCCAGTGTCGTGTAAGATTTGCCGGAACCTGACGCTCCCATTGTGAAAAGTAGACTGTCGTGCCCCTCTAGCACATTCTTGACCTGAGGAAACACCGCCTTTTTATACAGCTCCATCTGAGTAACTTTTTCATCAAAAATCTCGTCAAAAGTATACTCTTTATTGCCCATCACGACTCTCGATGAGCCAGGAGGGTCGACTTTAAGAACTTTGTCGGCGGGCGTGGCTTTCAGACTCTTCGGCTTTAGCCTCAGAAAAACTGGCAGCTTTCCAACAGGCTTAGATGTATCTTTGGGTGCGTTTGTATTAGTATCACTCATAGATAATTTATATTTACTTCTTTTTTAGACTTGATTTTTGTTTCTAATACTTTTTTTTAATATGACAATCTGGGTTGGCAAGGGTGTTGAAATGCTGAGATCAAAGGGCAACGGTGCCAGCATCAAGTTTTGTTTACTTTTCCAAGAAAAGCAAACGTGTTACCACAGCAACACTATACAGAACAGGAAAATCTGTGCAAATTTTCTTATTTTCACTTCCCGATAGAAAAGAGTCAGGAAGATAACCTTCGACTCTTCAAAAATTTTCCATGCCAAACAGTAAATCACCAATTTCAGTTCTTACACCACTCGCTCTATCGCAGCCCTACGCATCTCCCCAAGTATATGCTTAGTAGAAGTTTTTATTCTCGCACTAAGCTTTCTGCTGTTTCTTTTTGTTCTAATTCACTGCCTTCGGTTTTTCACACATTACCATATCGCCAGCAAAACCTGCCATCGTTTACAAGAAGCCTCATGTCTGAATCTACACAACCCGCCGTAACTTTGGATGCTGCTGCCACCCCCGCACTTGCTCTCAAGGTGAAAAAGGCCAGTAAGAAGGCTGCTACTCAGCAATTTACTCTCAAGACTCCCAAAGGTACCAAGGACTGGGCCGACAAGGATATGGTTCTTAGAAACGCTATCTTCGATACTATCACTAAGGTTTTCAAGCGCCACGGTGGTGTCACCATTGACACACCTGTATTTGAGCTTCGTGAGATTTTGTCCGGAAAATACGGTGAGGACTCCAAACTGATCTACAACCTTGAGGATCAAGGTGGTGAGCTTACCTCCCTTAGATACGATCTCACTGTTCCTTTCGCCAGATTTGTTGCCATGAATGGTATTCAAAGCATCAAGCGCTACCATATTGCCAAGGTTTACCGTCGTGATCAGCCTGCTATGACCAAGGGTCGCATGCGTGAGTTTTATCAGTGCGACTTTGATATTGCTGGCGATTACGAAAGTATGGTTCCTGATGCTGAAATCCTTTCTATAGCCGTCGAAGGTCTCACCGCTCTGGGAATCCAAGATTTTACCATTAAGGTCAATCACAGAAAGATTCTTGATGGTCTTTTTCAACAGTGTGGTGTGAAGGAGGAAGATGTTAGAAAGGTTTCTAGTGCTGTTGACAAGCTGGATAAGCTCCCCTGGGAAGATGTCAAGAAGGAGATGGTTGTTGACAAAGATCAGCCTGAAGAAGTTGCCGACAAGATTGGTGAGTACGTTCGGATAAAAGGTACTTTCAAAGAGGTCCTTGATAGACTTTCTTCTGATGAGGCCCTTATGAGCAACGCGTCTGCTTCCGCCGGTATCAAGGAGATGGCTACGGCCTTTACCTATCTTGAAGCCTTTGGCGTGACTAAATATCTCTCATTTGATCTTTCGTTGGCTAGGGGTCTTGACTACTACACTGGTATCATTTACGAGGCTGTTACTGCTGCGTCCGCGCCGCCCCCCAAGCCTACCGAAGAGGAGCTTGCTGCCAAGGCTGCAGAAGAAAAAAAGAATAAGAAGAAGAGTAAGTCTAAGGTCGTTGAAGAAGATGAAGACAACTCCGAAAATGTTGGCGTCGGTTCTATCATGGCTGGTGGTCGCTACGACAATCTCGTCGGTATGTTTGCTGGCAGCTCTAAGAAGAACGCGTCTATTCCTTGTGTTGGAGTCTCATTTGGCGTTGAACGCCTGTTCTCTCTAATCAAGGCTCGTGCTGGACTTGTCGATCAGGTGCGCCCCACCGCAACTCAGGTTTACGTCATGGCCTTTGGCGGTGGCCCATCCTGGGACGGTTTCTTGAAAGAGCGTATGGCTATTGCAAAGAAGCTCTGGCTTGGTGGTATTGAGGCTGAGTTCCTGTACAAAACCAAGCCCAAGCCCCAAAAGCAGTTTGAAGCTGCAGAGAAAACTGGCTGCCCATTTTCCGTTATTCTGGGTCAGGATGAGTATGCCAAGGGCGTTGTCAAGGTAAAAGAACTGGGTCTGGGAGAGGAAGCCGACCAGGGTGTTGATGTGCCTATTGAGGAGGTTGTTGATTATCTCAAAGTCAAGTTGGCTGCTCGCTCCAATGGTGTCGAAGAGGCTGTTAGACTTCTCACTATCTAAGAGGTTTTGTTTTGTTTTTAAAAGCCTTTTTTGCTAGATTTTTGTATATTGCCAATTGTTTGTATAATATTATTTTTTTCTTGTCTATTTTAATAGATGTATCAAAACTTCTACGCGCGCGGTAGTTTGTATTAAATAAAACCTTTTTATTTTTTTGAGAAAAAAAAAAGTATTATTGTTGCTATAGATATTACAAAAATAATGATAAAAATATGACAAAAAGTAAAGTGTGAATATGTGTATTACGCGACAGAAAACTGTTTCTGCGACATTTGGTCCAGGACCTCGCGTAGTCGCGGTACTTTGAGCTTGACAACAAGAGAGTTATTTTCCTGTTGTTGACTCGCCTGTTCAAGGCTGGCGCGGAATACGGCTTGCTGCCGGAGTTGTGCTGACTGATCGGCATTGCGGTTGAGGGGGGGTCGGCCGACGCGACCGTGCGAGATACCCGCTGCAGCGTTGGCAGCCAGCTGCGCGGCAGAAGGACGACCACGCCGTGGTGGTGTGTGAACAAATGGACTGGGACTTCCACTTGTCGATCCTGCACCACCTGCGCTGGAGCTCGCACCCGTCGTGCTAAAACCAACTGTATCTTCCTCCTCTTGTGCTGTGCGCTGCTCCTCCTGCTTGCGGAACAAATCTGTATTGCGGTCAACTGCACCTGGTAACATAGAAGAGTACACGGGTGTGCGGAACGTTCTGATAAGCTCATGAAAATCTGGCAGCGCAGGACCACCTCGGCGACCGGCACGACCCTGGCGCCGCTTGCGCCGACTTTCACGATCGCGGTCTTTGTCTTGGCGATCCAGCTCGTTGTCGTCAATTTGGAATAGCACGGGCTGGAATTCCTTAACGTGGCTTTTGGCTCGAAGAAAGTCTGTCGTCACAGATGGGCAAAACTCACGACGAATATCTTCGTCAGTGATAGGAGAACCATCAAACTGATGACCCACTAGCAATAAGGATTTGGTAAACAACTGTTGCTGCTCACGAATCGCGTGCGCAATTGCCGTGCAAAACTCACCGGACAGGTTGAGTTCCTGGCACAAAACCTCAGCAAACTCTTCCGGGCTATTCTCTGGGCAGTTGATGTCCCACTCAAACTTGTCAATGAGATTATGCTGACCAACAGTTATATCAAGCTTAATCAAAATCCGCATATCCTCATCACGGAAATTCGATGTAGCTGCGTACTTGGGTCCCGTAATGTCGCAAAACGTATGCGGATGAAAGTCCGTTAGTTGCTCATTGATGGCTGTCGCCACATGCGACGATACGCTTAAAGGAAAATGAAAATCTTCGACAAGATTTTCTGCAAATTGTGCTACTGTCACTGTCTTCTCATTTGCATTCCATGTGAACGTGTCATGTAGACGGTACTTGTCCAGATCTAAGTCCAATCTGATGGGTACGAGAGCTTCACCCGCGTCTGCAATTTCCTCAATCTGCGTTGTTGAGATGTTGAGCTCGCGCGACGTGCGTTTGTTGCGCTTGCGCTCGCGCGGGTATGCAATACGAAATTGTCCACCAGTCCATGAATTTCCATAGCCAGAGTAGCCGCCGTCAAAAATGGCACCAGGCTGCGACTGTCGGTATGGAATGATCTGATTGTAGTAGCTAAGTTCGGCACGCTTGCGTTTCAAAAGAACGTTGAATTTCTGTGCTGAGTTTTGTACTTCAAGTTCGTCACGCGCATCGGCCTCAATCACGCTTTTCAAACGGTCAAGTTCAGGCTCGTCAAGATTTTTAAGTTCATCAATCAACGCAAGAATATCTTTTGGCGCTGAAAGCTCAAGACTTTTAGAATCAGCAACAAAATTTTGAGCCTGTGCATCAGGCTGAGGTAGTGACTGCTGTGGTGGTTGAGACGGTGGATTATTTAGATGATGCTGTTGTTGTTGATTGTAAGACCTTGATGGCTGACGCGTAAGCGATGGCGCCTGTTGCTGTTGACTTACAATGGGATTGCTGCCATTAGTCCGCATGTATCCATTCTTTTGTATTTGACTATAAATAACATTCTGGCCACTAAGTTGAGCTTGCTGCTGTTGTTGCTGTTGTTGCTGTTGTTGTTGTTGTTGTTGTTGCTGCTGCTGTTGCTGGAGCTGTTGACGCCTGAGCTGTTCTTGACGAGCCAGGAGCTGCTGGTAACGCTGTAATTGCTCGCTGGAAATGTTTCCGTTAGTGATGCCAGTATTTTGCATGACTGAAAACCATGAACTTGAATCAAACGAAAATTTTAGAGCCGTTGAAACGCGTCGGTCTGGGTGTTCTATTAATTCCAATTGTTTGGGATAAAGCCGTGGTCGAGTATTTGGGAAAAAGAAAGAAACGAAAATGGCAGCGGCGCAGAAAAAAAAAAATATCTGCGTTATTCAGTTTTAAGGTTTCACGAACTCTACGGAACAACATGGAAAGCACCGAAACAATGCTCAAAAAATGTAATATAAATATATATTAAATAGCACCGTGAGTTTCAAAAAATACTTCAAAAAGATTAATTACAAATATACGTATAGATAAGTTGTTTACGAGCGGTAGTCACCATTGATCGTGACGTATTCGTGGCTCAGATCACACGTCCAGAATTTAGCAGATTGGCCGCCGCCAGTGCCCAATGAAACGTTAATCACAATATCCTCCTCAGCTAAAATCTCACTAGCGCGTACCTCATCAACATTCTCGGGCTCGCCGTTCACTAATAGTTTGAGCTCGGCGGTGCCGTCCGTGGGTACAAACGACACGTTGGTCTTGGTGGGCTCGACGGGAACACCGGCGTAGCCAGTTGCGCACAGAATACGGCCCCAGTTGGCGTCCTTGCCATATAAAGCAGTCTTTACCAGAGGAGAGGTAGAGATAGTTGATGCAACCTTCTTTGCATCTTCGTAGGTGAGCGCATCGTTGACATTGATTGTGACAAACTTTGTAGCACCCTCACCGTCACGGACAACCAGCTGTGCAAGCTCTTCAGCAAAAGAAGTGATTGCACTCTTCAAAACCTCATAGCCTTCAGAGCCCTCTTCTATGACTTCACCACCAGCGGCACCATTAGCCAGAGCAGCAATTGTATCATTAGTAGAGGTATCACCGTCAACGGAAATAGAGTTAAAACTTCTATCTGTCGCATACTTCAAAATCGATTTAAGCGCGCTAGAAGAAACAGGTGCATCAGTCACAAAAAAGCCGAGAAGAGTTGCCATGTTAGGATGGATCATACCGGCACCCTTGGCAAGACCAGCGATGCGGTAAGTTGTAGATCCAATGGTGAACTCTTTAGAAGTGAGCTTGGGAAAAGTATCGGTAGTACAGATAGCCTTAGCACCGTTTAACCATGCAGTGTGATCCGAGCCCAGGTGGGAATTGATAAGCTCAGAAATTCCGGGAAGGATTTTATCCATTTTAAGACGTTGGCCAATGACACCAGTAGACATGACGAGAGTCTTGCCAGTTGCATTGGCATCTACATCAACTTTCAGGGCTTTGTCCACGGCTGAAACCATGGCCTTTGCATCTTGAATACCACCCTCGCCCGTAACAGCGTTGGCACAGCCACTGTTGACGATAATGGCCCGAATACCGCTACCTTGAGTCTCCTCAATAACCTTCTTGGAAATCTGTACAGGTGCAGCCTTAAAAATATTGGTGGTAAACACAGCCGAGGCAGTAGCAGGAGTTTCAGAAACAATTGCAGCTAGATCCAGGGCTGATGTATCTTTTTTGACCCCAGAATAGTAGCCACCGATCTTGAAGCCACGAGGGTAGATGCCATCCTTGGGCACAAATCTCGACTTATTGATAGCCGATCTGAGCGACGAGGTGGAAAACTGCTTAAGAGAAACCGAGTGGGAGGTGGCCACAGAAAAACGCTTAAAACTCGAAATCATTGGTTTAATGTTATAATTATGATGGACAGAGTAAAAAAAAAAATTGTGGGGTGCGACTATTGAAAAATTTATACTCGAAGTTTTTTTTTTTTTTTTTGTTTGTATTTTTTTTTTCTTGCTTTCCCAATGACAAGTTTATAATGACTCAGTTGTTAAAAAATGACTGAAAAAATAAAATCAAATTTGTTATATGTCTTAAGTCACAACTATAAGTGATGCGTCTAGCTTTTCACGCGATCTGAAACAAGTTTGTTCTTTAGTTATCAAGCATTTGAAACCAATTGTCAGTATGTGAATCACTATATGCAAAAGAAAACCTTCGAATTATTCAAATAAATATACACATGTGTTTTAATGATATTATTTTAATATTTCTTATTTCCAAGATAACTTAGTCAAGAGTAATTGAGCTTTAAAATAGATAACGAAAACAGTACTTTATTTTGATATTCCATAAAGTACCATATTTTATTTTGTTTGATTGAACTCATCAAATCAACCATTGCTTATTTTGCAAATCATGTATACATATTTAGGGCTTCCATCTACTAGATTTTATGGATTACAGGTCGCATTCAGCAAATGATTTCATGTATACAAAGCTGGGCAATACTAAATAAACACCTTTTGTAACACACATTCTGGTTCCCAAATTCTTATTAAAATAAGTGATATGGAATCAATTTTACATTGTTTTTTCTAAATAAGTTGTTGATGAATGATACCTTTTGGTGACTTTTTCTATGAAAAGTTGATATTCATGTCGTCCATCCACCATCTATCTATTTATCTGTCTATCTAAGTGTCTATCAGTTTATCAATATGATAGCAATAAAACAAAGTTATTATTTTTACATCAAAAAAAAAAATAATAATTTTTGCACATTAATAAAAACAAAAACAAGAAATATTATTACCTTCAGAATGTATATTGTTATATAAATTTAGCAAAGTACATTTTCATGCCCTTTGAATTGCCAAATGTCTGATAGAATGTCATAGTAATGATAAAGCAGGTTTATTGTCTCTAATATAAAAAATGAAAAAGAAGTTATATCACAGAAACAGCTTGAAAAATAAAATAATAGAAACTCTAGACATTGATGTTAAACAAATTAATTACTCATCAAAATTATTTTCCAATGCATGACACTATTCGAATGACGCATTTCTTAAACTTCGGAAACAGTTTTCTGGTTTACCGATAAAACCAACAGAAAAAAAAAGCCCGATTACGAACTTAAAAACCATACACTACACTATTTTGCTACAAGAAGTATAGCATCAAAAAAAATAAAAAATTTTCCGATTTTATTATTAATGCCAATACAGTAAACTAGATAGATGGGTAGAAAATCTGTTCATTGTCCTTACATCACATAGTTACATAATTAAAATAATAATAACAAAGATATACAAAGAAGAC
>QVTG01000534.1:0-10971 GCA_013305925.1 Geotrichum reessii
ATTATTATTATTATTATTATTATATTATTATTATTATTATTATTATTATTATTATTATTATTATTATTATTATTATAAATGCACATGAATTTACCCTAGATAACTCCAATTTAAAAATGAGTTAATGATTTTGTAAGATAGTATATAATTTTTGTTTTTTTCTAATTCCATAAAGTCGGATTGAAATTATAAATGAAGCCTACGCTCGAGTGAAACAAGACAATTAAGCCTAGTAATGCATCTTTTTTTTAAGAAGGACGGGGTGAAGACTCAAAGCCTAATAAAATAAAGCATACACAAAGGTGGCACTCATAAATCTACTTAAAACTGTTTTTTTTATGTTTTTTTATTTGTTCATTTATTTTTGAAATTAAGAGTTTTTACTATGCACTTTACAATCTTCATCATTTTTAGAATAGTCATAGTTTATACAAACCAGCTTAATTTTGTATCCGTATGATGTGAATTCTGCCATGTGGGACTGGAACCTCTAAAACGTAAAGCTACAAATGTTAGGAGCACAATCAGCCGTTTCAGGTTCGTCAACCTAAGGGACACTAGACATTGAATTATGACTTTGCAGTTTATACATATATATATGTAAATCAACACTAAGTTTAAAGCTGAAGAAATACATGAGTGGAACTAAAATCTTTCTAACAGTTATAGCGAAATTTTGTGTTTCAGACCATAGTGTCTAGTATTTTTTTTTGTCCTAGATGCCAGCTCTAAGTAGGATTGTCTGTAATAATGATGCTATTTGTCTGTTACTTGAACCTAAATTACTATTGAAAGACTGGTGTCTTTTTTTTCTGAAATCTCTGCGCGTGCTTTTGAAATCAATATATTAAGCAAGTTCTACTATAGTATACGTATATGATTATCATTGTCTTGTTGTCAAACTGACCCATTTCTTGTTTTTTTTTTTTCTATACTAAGTTTAATTTTTTTTAAGAAGGCGGCAAAATAACTATAAAAAGAAGTTAATCTACAATCAAAATTATCTAATCCTTTACTTTACCTCATTTTGGTTGAAGTAACTTTTTAATCGATCAGATATGGTAAAAGTATTTTTAGTCAGCGGTTCCTAAAAAACCCGAATTTGTTTTTAAGTCCAATGTGCTGGTTAACTCTAACTTTTGGAATTACAAACTTTGGGATTAGATTCGATTTAACTACAATGTACTGAAACCTGTTCAGGTTTAACGCAAACCAGTATTTAATTGTTTACAAAAAACTTAAAAAGCACTTTCCATAAATAAACAAAAGTATCATTAAAACTACGTGTATATTATCATGTTAAAGAGTAGTAAAAAGCATAACTTGTCACAAAAAACTTTTGGCTTACAATTGACATTTTCAAAATTTGTGTAGTTGAAATTTGTAAATAAATAGCCAACGCAGAATAATCAAATTTGTGCTTATTTGAATCAAAAGTAAAAAAAAATCATACATCTGTCTTAGAATCTTCACATCACATGTCATCACCGTTGCCAAAAGGACTTGTAAATTATCCTGCTATCACTTTTATGTGACATATTAGTATAACAAAAAGAGAATCCTTTTAAAGGGTTTGAATAGAGCTTATTGAAATCAAGTTTCTAGTTTTGTAATCTACTCTGAATCTATCATTTGGTTTTTAAAACTGGTCACCTGTATATATCGTTACTTCAAGTTAACATATCTATCAACATAACAACAGTAGGATGAGAACTCTATTTACAACAGACAAATATTTTTTGGCTGCATTTTTATTAAGTAACTGCTGAAATAAATTATTCATCTATGCAATAAATATATATATTTTTTTATTTTATCAGAGGCGATTATTTGTTTTTAATTAATTAAAGCTTTACGAAAAGTAACAATATTTTTTGGTCATCCATATAATGTATTAGTTTTTTTGTTTTTTTAGTCATTTTTCGAACAACTTGTAAATTTTTTGCTACATAGTTATAGCAAGGGAATTATGTACGACGTATTTTCAACAATATACATACTTCGGGTGTACTTTGAAATTCTTAACTGCCTTTTTGTTTTTTTAGTCTGAAAAATACGTAGTTACGGTACGTATAATCAGGCTTTATTAAAGATTTGCTGTCAAGGCTCGACTTAAAAATATAACTATTTGAGTAAGCAGATTTTATACGGAGAAAGAAAAGAAAAATACAATTTAAACCCGTTTTTGCTAACTGTAGCAGTTTACAGAAATATGAGCCCTGTATATAAAAAATTCTTCGTACACTTTTGAAGTATAAGTCACCAGGACAAAGCCTCCTTAATAAACCCTTCACATCTGCATATTTGTCAGCATGAGATAAAAAATAATAAATAAATAGGCTTTTACATTTTATGCTACAGATTTTTTATACAATTGATGGGACAATTGTTATCTAAGTCAAATATATTTCGTAAATGAGTGCAGTTCTGTAAAGGTTGGTAAGAAGTGCTTGACAGCATGATACATTATCTAAATTTATTTACCAGCAGACCCAGTTTTATAAAAAATTAGAGATTAAATGAAACTAAAACAAGAATCGTATTATCTCGGCCTGCCAGTCAAAATCTATTTAAGTCCCTAAATTTTAGAAACTATGAAAAATATTCTTGATTAAATTAATTCTAGTTAGTCGTACAATTTTTCAACTTTGCTGAGGTTTTTTTTTTTTCACACGAGTAATAAATAAATCCAGAATATTTTTATAAGTTATGACATAGTCAAATTAGAATCAACAAATTTGATGCAAATAACTATTTGTTAAAATCTTGCTCTATCTAGACTCAAATTTTTATTTAGCAATGAGGATATTTGCTTTTTTTTTTTTTTTTTTCTTTCTTTTTTTCATCTATTTGTTTTTGATACTGGTTCAATTACCATTATCTTTTGTCTATTTAGTTAACCGATTTCTCAGTGTCCATCAATTCTCTTACAAATGATACTAACTCTTATTACCATAATTATGAGAGCATTATTATACTTATAAAGCCCTTCAAGATAAGTGGTTTTTTTTTGACGCCTGAAGTTATGATTGATTAAGCATATGTTTGGTTTCTCTTTGTTGGTAGATACGATTGTGAAAGTAACAGCCCAATGTGTATTTATGGCCCATTGACCAGGATCCTGAAAAAGCCCTTTCCGTAAATTTATTATCACTACCACTACGATACATAACAGAATGTGTAAAGGGCACTAGTACAGTAATAATTTAAAAAAAAGCAGCCACAAAGAAGTCGGTACTGCTTGCCACTACTTTTTACCAGATGTAACAGGTAACCATTTCCATAAAGAAGTTTGTGCACTTGGAAGGGACCTAATTTATCTTTATACAGTTATTTACTACGATGTGTAACCAAAAAGCTGATTGCTAAAAACAAAATCTTGCAGGGACAAATCGACTTTCGCCTATTAAAATCCAAAATAGCAAGGGTGTTCAAGTCCGGGAATTAACGGGAAATAACCAGATGTTCCAATGTCAGAGTCATTAAAACCTGACTGGTACAACAAACAAAGTATCAATTTTCTAACTGAGAAAGTATTTTATTATTACCATGATTAAAATATTAAAACTGGCACGTCTTGGCGACAGATTTATGAGAAAATTCAGATTGTAAGTTGGATTCTGGAAGTGATGGTTGATTATTGAATTTGAATGATAATCGGAGTTGTGATTCCTCTATACCACCAGCAAAATTGACTTCAATAGAATTATACTATATAAATAGATAGAAAATATGTTTATTGTCCTTAAATCACATAGTTACATAATCAAAATAATAATAACAAAGATATACAAAGAAGACATGGAATACTATATATATATATATTGTAGTATGATAAATCTAATCAGCTTTCTAGCCGAGCTTGAGCCGTTTTAAGTGCTTTTAGTTGTAATTTTTAAAGCCAGTAGACCGTTTGAATAGCCTGAAACAGTAGTTTCTAGATCGTAACATTGTATTTCTATAATCAATTGAACCGGTTTTGCCGCGAGCAGCACTGCTCCCTTCCGCGGTTCTAAGTAAACTCATAGCGGAAACTCATCAAATTTAGATTAAATATTAACGCATTTTATTAAAACTTTCATTCAATAACTGGATCAACGTCCTAAAGTCGTGCTGCAGAACTTACTGCTATCAGGTCTGAGTTTCTGTTGGCGGTGATTGTTCATTATGGTAATCGTAAACGCGTTACCAGGGCTAGGGCACAACAAATTTCGAAAATTCGCGTTAGTTCTTTGTAGACTTCTCCTTGATCACAAACGCCGCCAACGACTCTAATATTAGAACAAGCATACACGCGATCATAGATATGGAACAAGAAGAGTATGAGAACTGGTACTCAACTCTTACACACACGGAGCTTGATATGATGTCGCTGCTGCGCTCCCAGCAGAACAACACCAAAGACTGTATGTTCATTTATCTGTATTATTATCTCCTCCTGTATGGAACACAAGATAGATAGATAGAAAATCTGTTTATTGTCCTTACAGTATGGAACACAATTTCTAACTATTTTTTTTTCCTTCTAGATGTGAGTAATCTTCGCGCAAGCTTAAAACAATTGCGTGATGATAACGCGCGGCTTAAGCTGGAGTTACATGCACTAAAACACAGAGGTAGTTTGGTAGCAAATGACAGTCTTGCCGATATACAGGTAACACCATCACAGAACCCGCGGTTGCTAGCCGAAGCGTTTGACTCAAAAATGCAGCTTGAACGCGAGCTTTCACGCGAGCGCCGAAGGAACAACGAACTAGAGAAGATGAATCGCGCGTACCAAAAAAGCATTGATGAGCTTGCCCGTAAGCGCGCCGAGGACCGCCACATTATTGAAAAATGGAGACAGAGACTTGAAGAACTTGAAGGAAAAAATGAAATCTATGAAACTACCTCCGCTAACGATGAAAGCTTCAAAGTGTCAGGAACTAAGCGGAAACGAATTGAGAACATACAGCCCCGGAAAATTACCCAAAACCGATATGATGAAAATTTGTTTGTTGAAACCGCTCTGTCACAGTCTGACTACTGTGAACAGGATGAACTAGATCATGAGCTAGACGAGGCTGTGAGTGATGAACTAAACAATCTCAACGATGAGAAGGTTGAAGGCAGCGAGAAAATTGAATTTACAAAACCCTCCTCAGTAGGGAACTTGAATGTCGCTGCCGCAACCAGTGTTGTTGATTTACCCAACCAGCTACACGCGGACAGCTTAGATATGGAGGCCCGCGGAATCCCCAATCTAGTATCTTCTCCTATGTTTTCAAGCTCGCCCAATAAAAGCAAACGCGGTGGCTTAAGCGGTTCTACACAAATCAAGCAAGAAGAAATTGATAACGATGAAAATGAAGTTGAGGAAATTAAGGCATATAAATGCAAACCGCTTGTCAAAAGCTCGCCGCCAGTTGAGTTTGCAAAAGTCTATCAGCAAGAAATGTATAACTTGGATGATGAAGCAACTTATTCTCCGTCTAGGGCACAAAAACAACGACAGGATCAAGACCAGGAAGAGCCAGTTAAAACAACATCTAAAAAAATTTCATCGTTTCCTGTCGTCACACCAGGCCCGCAACCTCGCAAAAAAAGCCTACGTGTTTTTGGCGAAAATGAAATCGATTCTCAGCTTCTTGTCACAGCTGCTGACAGCAACAACAATATTAAAAGTACAACTCTCAGCAATAACGCTATTAACAACATGAGTTTCAATGACAAAGTTAAGCGACGAAAGGGAACTCGTAGTGCGTTGGTTTCAATAACAACACCACTGACCATGCCTAACGTTTTCAATAATACCAATCCAAGTCACAAACCTGTCAACGACGCGGGCAAGGCTCAACAACAGCCTACGAAGGCGCAACGCCGTCAACAACTTCATGAAGAGATAAAGCAAATAACCGACTATCGTGAGCTTGTAGAATAGTAAGAAGAGTTTTTCTTTTTTTTTTCCCTTTGCATATATGGGCCTGCCAGAAAACATTTTAACTTGACTTGGTATGTGCAGGTCCACGAGCAAGGACTTATTATTATTCCATCACTACTTCTTTTTGGTCAATAAACTAACAAGCTAGTCTCAAAAACCAGAAATGGGATTTAGACGATTTTCAAATAAACGGTAGCTATAATGGCCAGGGCGGTCTGCGACACGCATATAAAGAGTCCTTTCGTGGTCAGCGGCGCAAAGATTGTATTCCAGGCAAATGCGATTGCGAAAATTGCATTGAATTTCACCGGCTTGCGACGGCTTCTGTAAACAGTGCCGCTAATACTAACAAAACTTTAAATGGAAATCCCGCACCGGTGCGTCGAGAAGCTGTTTGGAACACTAACTCAATTGTACAAAAAAGTGCTGGTGAATCCTGTGATGCTAGTGGCAATAAAATTAATACTATTAGTAATAGCCGCTCATTCTGGGGTCGCCCAAAATCACCACCAGGGTTTTGGCGGTCAGATTTTCCATCAACGCAAGAGACTCGCGAAGAAAGGCGTCAGGTGCAGGAGCGGCAACGTGCCGAGGTTGCAACACGTCTCGAGGAGGCCATGATTGCGACACTTGATAGTAATTTAAGGTCAGGCGTCGGTGGCAAGTTCGTGTTCAGGGACTCTCGGGTGGTAGAGCGTCTAAAGGAACTAAGTCGAGAATAACCGGCTGAACTATACTAGTTAGACAACATAGTTATGGTCCAACCAATGAAGTTCAAAACAGCGCTTTTTATTTTTTGATAATGTTGGCAGAACCATGGTTGCTATGAATTTGATACAGGCCTTGCAGCAGCGAACTCCTAGTGGTCACCAGCTGTTAGTAATTTTTCGATATACTATTAGTGAACTTATTTTCAAGTCTAAAATTAGTGCTAACAATAAATTTTCATGCGCACATCTCTTTAATAGCTTTTTATAGTCATTATCTCCTCAGATCTTGTGTGGTCATAAGGAAATGACTGCATCCAACTTGGATAATAGGAAAGTATTACAAGATTAACATCTACATTTCGGTTAGGTCCTGTTGTCTCAAAACCACTAAAACTCGCCAACAAAAAATACAAATGTCAACATTATATTGTTTAGAAGAGACGTGTAAGCATAATGGGATAGCACAAAAAAAAAAAACAAAGTCATTAAAGGTTGATGCAAAAAAAAAAAGAAAAAAAGCACACAAGAAAAAAAAAAATAAATATACACATTAAGTTAATGAGCTAAGCACAGAAAAACATAGACGAATTTCTCAAGTCCTAACAACAATTGGCGAAACCGATGATTTAGTAGCAGTGGTATCAGGTGCCGCAGAAGATATCAACATAGGAGAAGCAGTGACCGCAGTTGTCTTTCTTTGCTTAGTGGCACTCTTATTTCGGGGACGGGTATTGCTTCCTAGATGGGTGCGATAGTGTTGCATACAGTTATCCTGGCGGGAAAACCGCGCAAAGCAGCCCGCATATGGGCATGTGTAGTTCTTCTCACCCGTGTGAATGCGCATATGTCGTGCTAAATGACCGGATGTAGTAAAAGACCGGTTGCAGTGGCAGGTGTAAGTCTTAGGTGTTTTCTTCTTACGTTTTGACGTGGTATCATCGACGGTAGAGGATGTGGAAGGAGGCGAAGAGAATGCGTTTATAGGGTTGTTATGGCTGCTGATGGGGGTCTGAGCACAGGGAAGCAATGCAGTGGAGGGTAAAGGTGACAATTCTGAGGGTGATGCTAATGCTGGGAACGGCGTATAGGTTTGAGCGCATGGCTGGTACTGTTGATACGACAGCTGATGATGCTGTTGATATTGTTGATGCTGCACCGGCGAGGGTGAGTTTAAAGTATCTATAAAGTTGAATTTTGAAAGAATGCGAAGATCATTGTTGTTGTATAAAGACACAGAGTACGATTGAATGTGGTTGTTGATAGGAGGAAGGGGCTTATCCGGAAAAACGTATGACGGTTTTGAGAGAATCGGGGGAAGATGCACGTTAGGATAGGTCATGGTAAGAATTAAGAGACAAGAGCCTTATGCAAATATATTAGTTGGTGCAGAGGAGGTAGAGAGTGCGAATAGAATTTATATTCACGAATATAAATTGCAACAGTATGGTTTTTAAGTTGAGTTTGGCGATATTGCCGGCTTTAAATACTTTGGGGGCAGCAGTTAGAGAAGCCTTGTGGAAACCCTTTTTTTTTTTATTTTTTTTATTTTTTCATTAGCAACTGTTGGTCATTTTCTGGTGTTCCTGTAAGCCGTAAAAAAAAAAAAAAGATAATTAAGGCCCTAAGCTAGTAGCGCTGTACTTCATGTTAAAATCTACGAATAATAATACTAGGTATAATAATAATATTAAAAAAAAAAAAGAAATTTAAAAATTCAAAAAAGACCCTTTTTATTTTTCTTTTGTCTATGTCAACCTCAAAACAGTCAACATCCTCAAAATCCTTTCTTAGTATTTTTTTTTTTCATATTTCAGTTTTTCTAGAAAAAAAAAAGTTCTCCTAAGTATTTGCAGCTACATGCAGTCGTGCATAAAGATTCAGACTAACCAAATATGGCAATATTAACAGTGGTAACTTACTTTTTTTATACCGCAATCAGATTAATCGGCTTAAGACCACTACTTAGTCTGAAAACCCCAACAAGTTTCCCCTTTGGAGAGTTTTAATAAACGCGAGGTGATGTTGTAGTTTTGATGAAAAAATGATATGAAAAAAATCATCTTTACTGTTATAGGAAAAGAAAGCGAACTTGACTTGAAAAAAAAAAATTACAAATCATCTGCAAAGTTTTGAGTACAGAATTAACAATAAGATAACTTTGAGTGACAAGTCTTAATTTCATAAAAACAAAACAAAACATAATTTCCCGCCTTGGTCAAGGTTTTCAGAGGGTCGGTAATCCCGAATTTCTTTAATTGGAAGTTTTTTTTTTTTTGAAAAAAAAAAAGATTAACTATTTGTATTTATAACAATATTGAAATTGTCTTATATGCAAAATCCACACCCAGGGCAAATCTTAGAACAACCATTTTTTAAAGTGTTATATATTCTCTACTTTTTGCTCTTCATGACAAATTTATATTTGATTTTAGACCTTTTTGTAACCTGAAGACCCTACATAAGTAAAAAAAAAAAAAAAAAAAAAAAGACTCAAAACATTTATAGCTTTCAATCGCAGATTTAGTCAACAACCAGCCCGTGTTTTCTAAATGTTCTTGAAACTACAACAACATCCTGATTCTACATAATGCGTTTTTTTTTTTTTTTTTGCTAGTCAGACATTTATAGAAGATCTTAGGGTACCAAAAGATTTTTTTTTTTTTTTTGAAAAACTTATTAAAACAGGCACCGTTTCAGTTTATGTTCACCACAATAATGCATAATTGAGTAATAATGGATGCCACGAATATCGTTGCAAAATGTTACTAACTAATAACATGCACTTTAAAACCACAACGTCTCAGTTTTCAATATTTTCAATTTTTCCAACGGCCCGATTCATTATTAAATTACTCTGATCACTGCGCGCTTTCAGGTTGCTTTATTACTTGCTGTAGGGCACCCACTAAGCTTCATTTAAAACTACCCTTTATAAAGCATAAAGCGCGTGAAATAGATTGGTAGATATTGGCTACTACCATACTCCATACAGGTTTGTAATAATATAATCCGGTAGTCTGACTAGGCTCAGTTGCCGTGCCGCATGTCACTTTCTAGGCACGCTGAAAATCATACGCTGATCTAGTGGCAACTTGTATATATATTTTCAAAAAGCATAAACTTGCACTTTTTGTAACTGGCTTACGAAAACATGACATTGCACATGTAGTCTGGTCCGTAACTATGTTTTCTCTATACTTTAACGTAAGTCGTTTAAGTACCTATTGTGAGAATTGTAAAACGGTCTTTTTTTTTTCAAAAAAAAAAAAAAATTTGTGTGTTTTCAAAAAAATACATGAGTTTTCAATAATAAAGTTTCATTTATTATTTGCTTCAGTGGGCAGCCTTTCCGCTTGCCAAGTTAAATATCAGCTTTTGTGAAAAAAGTGAAAAATAAGCATAGCCTAAATGTATTATAGTACTCAAGAGGCGGGCTTACAAGTGCCGCTCTCTCCGCTTGAAAATTGAACCACGATTTGCATCTAGCAAATCCATGTTTGAAGAGAAAAAAAAAAAAAAAAAAAACCGCACCAAAAAATGCTGGATGACCATGGTAGTTTAGCCTATATCTCTAAATTTCTACTAAAAAGTAACAAAGAGAAAATGAAATTTGGTACAAAACGATAATACACAGGTTTATTGATTACTCTTCAATTAAATCTGCTTAGTGGGTTGTCAGGCTTCGATTTAGGATGGAAAATTTTAGGATTCCCTTTAAATAGTAATCCCTTCCATGGGTTCTCACAAACAGATTAAGAAATTCATAATTACTGAAAAAATAAAAGCTAATGTTAAAAAAAAGCAGAGAGAGTATGTTTAAAAACAATTTGACCATAATCGTCACTAATTGATTGATTTGGTTATCAGAATCTTTTAAAAACAAAAAAAAAAAAAAAAACATTTTTATACAAAAATTTTTTTTATGCCGCAAAAATTCATGCCTTTTAATATTGTGCCAGCAAAAAAAACAACAAAAAAAAAAACAAACCAAAATGTATAAACAAACTTCTTTGTCTGATTGAAGATCCAGGTTCAAATTAGCCATATTTTGATCATCTTAAATTTAAAGATTGGTTTTGTGGTCTGTGTGCCAAATTTCATGCAAATATAAAATTTATGAGCCAAAATCTACAACCTAACAGTTTTAAATGCGGCATGATTTTTTCAAATTTGAATAATTTCCAGGCACTCATTTTTAAAAAAAACACTTTAGTATAATATGCAATGTAGTAAACATCAAAAAAAAAAGTACGTGTTGTAATAATAATAATAATAATAATAATATAATAATAATAATAATAATAATAATAATAAATAATAATAATAATAATAATAATAATA
>QVTG01000535.1:0-10892 GCA_013305925.1 Geotrichum reessii
AATAATAATAATAATAATAATAATAATAATAATAATAATAATAATAATAATAATAATAATAATAATAATAATAATTACCATTCAACAGCCCAAATTTTACTACCGATTTCTTCAACGTTACCACTACTATGCGCAGTTCTTTCAAAAAGTACAGTATTTTCACATCAAAAATGATCCTTTTGTTTGTTGTTGTTGTTATTATCTTAACGGTAAACACCGTTTAATGCAAGACTAATTTTGATAGCTTGTTGGTATTTTTTTTTCTTTTTTTTGCAAATAGATAGAGGAAAAGGGAGGGGAAGAGTAGCAAGTAAAAAAATTTTTTTTTTTTTTTTTGCTAGTATATACCATTACTATATTCATCCTAGTTTAGCAAGTCAATCCAGTATTGACAATCAGATTCCATGTTTTTTTTTTTTTTTTTTTTTTTTTTTTTTTGTTCGAGAACTTGACCCCGTTTGTTCCCGTCTTCACGTAGAGATTGTTGTTTTGATAAACTTTATGGTATTAATATAGCTTAAATCCAACGTAGATTGTAGATAACTCACAAATCGCTGATTGATAAACAGCACAATCTTGATTTTGACTATGTAATTGGTTGATTCATTTTAAACAATCTTTCTTTATATATATATAGAAGGCACTATCATATCTGTTACTGAAAAACACGATAGGTTTGCATAGACTATATATTCTAGCTTTGTTATCTTTGATTTTACTGTTTATTGGCTCGTTCAAGCCCATCATCATAAAATCATTTCCTTTTATTTTTTTCAGAAAAGTTTCAATATAAATCACATTTGTAACTCTCTGATTTCAACAATAAATATATATATATATATATATAGATTATACAGCAGCCTAAAGATTTATTTGCTTCTCTTTTTTGTTTTCATTTATCTTTTTTTTTTTTCATTATGGACACACTTCTTGCTCAATCCAAAAGTCGTCTTCTATCCGATGATGCTGAATGCGCCGACATAGTCGATCCATAAGCACGTCAGCGCTATTCACAAACATAACCATGACAATAAAGTTGTCCTTCCCGGATTCGTCACTGCTACCATCGACACCACGCGAAATCTTGTCAATTAGATGCGCCTTGGAATCTGTCAGTGGTGTTCCTGGCGGCGGCCGCCGAAACGATGATTTCATAGATCCCCGCATTCCGTTCCACACACGTAGGTACTCTTGCCTCCACTCCTCAGGTGTTGGTGCTGGTGGCAATGTGTCGGCAGTATAAATGTCGTGTTGAGCCAGCCATGCGGGAGAGTACAGGGGATAGGCGTCGTCATGTGAGTGATTTAATTGGAGCATCCCATCAACATTGTCGGTTTTTTGTTGCTGGGGACAATTAGCTAAATGCTGCTGAAGATTTTGTGTATTCTTTTGAGGCACTGAAGAGGGAGGGGTAGGAAGCAATGTTGGAAAGACCGCATTCTCAATATCAATCGATGTAGTAGGTGTGGAGCTACCACTACTCACGCCGCTACTACTATTACTACTACTGTCAACTTCAATGTTATGTTTAGGCACTAGTTTCGGATACTCTGTCAGCGATAACACTTGCGTAAAACCTGATAACCGAAACTGCATGGAACTGTTGGGGAAGTAAAAACATGCGGAGTAGTTGGTTGACTCGACTACTTTACGCGAACGGCGATCTGTAGTAAAAAGCAGCACACCAGTTGATTTGTCGTTAAATAGCCATGATCTGAACACGCAGGTACGCGCGGATGGCATTCCACTGGGTGTGACTGTGCAGTACGTAAATGTGTGAGGACGCGGTGCTTGTGAAATGCAATAGTCGAGAGTAGGAACAAAAGGCGGGATCCGGGACATTATGTTATTTTTTTAAGTTGACAAGTTTGTATTACAGATTGACAAATTCCTTCCGTACAAAAGGGAAAATTAAAAAAAAAATCACTTTGGCACTACTAGCGTAAGAAATTGAATATGGGTATTTTTGATTTTTTTTTTTTTTTTGATACTATTGATGCTTTGGCGTGAGAAAGTGCCTGGCGTTGATTTCTTAGACCAATGAATGAATAGCACTTGAGAAACAGTGGTTTGATTTAAACAAAAAAAAAGACGTTTCTTGAAACGGTGTTTGATATCAAAAGAAAAGCAGCAACGTATAGGCGTAAAACAAACAAACAAAACAAAAAAAGCGAATTAATGAAACAGAAGAAAAATATATAGATAAATATAAATAAGAAAAAAAAAATGCGTAAATAAAAAAATAAAAAAAATTAATAATAAAGATTAAAAATAAAAAATTATCAATCAAATTTTGATTTATTTTTATGGTTGTCATCATCGTTTTATTTTTATTTTTTTTTTTTTACAAAAGTCCCAAAACCCGTCGGAAAAGGTCTTAAGCAAAGTCATGTGATAATGCGGCTGAATATAACTTTTTTTTTCTTTTCTCCCGTGTGTGTGTGTGTAAGTGTGAGCACAATTTTTTTGTCAAAAAAAATTTTTTTTTTTCGGAAGACAATAATATATCAAACGTAAAAACAAATGGAGGAAGGGGGGGCAAGTTGTCGCGTGATGACGCTTTTTTATATTTATTATTTTAGATGGAAAAAAAAAAAGCTTAAAAAAAACAACAATTTTTTACATGTCACCAATGTGTTAAAGATAAATAGTCCGTTGCTTGATACACGCTGAATTGGAACCGATATAATTATTTTAAGCTGTATAATATAATATTGTTTTCGTTCCCTTGTACCGGGTTATAAAATCTTTATTTTTTTTTTTCATTATTATTATTATTTCTATTTTGAGTTCATTATCTGAAAATATTGGTTTATTTTTTGTAATGACTTTATAGTCACTTTGAAACCTGTTTAAACAGGTTTAACAGTTTGTAAACAATTTTATGTATGTATATATATATATAAGGAGCTGGAGTTTTGTATACGATTTCAAAAAAAATAAAATAAAAGTACCCAGATTCATGCGGCGTTCAA
The DNA here is from genome assembly GCA_013305925.1 of Geotrichum reessii. Classification (NCBI taxonomy): domain Eukaryota; kingdom Fungi; phylum Ascomycota; class Dipodascomycetes; order Dipodascales; family Dipodascaceae; genus Geotrichum; species Geotrichum reessii. The sequence continues at coordinate 2,976 of QVTG01000535.1, forward strand.
ACGACCTCTTTAGTTTTTTTTTTTTTTTTTCACACACTCAACTCACTTCACCTCATGTACCAATGATGATTTTACGGATTTATCATTTTCTCAATCAGACAGAAAAAAAAAAAAAACTTTTAAACCAGTCAAAAAAAGATAAACAAAATCATCAATATAGAACATTTAAAAAAAAAAATAAAAAAAAAGTGGCTTCAAAGTTTGTGGGTAACTGAAATCTCAAATTTGTCTATTGGCTATATTGCTATTACTGTCTGATCATAAAAAAGAAATAAGGTTTTAACTTTATTACTTGGTAACATTTATAAATTTCAAGTTACAAGTGCTATAGTTGTAACTTGAAATTGTTATTCTTTTTTTTAAAAACTAAACTGTTTGAAAACTGCAACGGAGACCTGATTCCGATATATTTTATTTTTAATAAACACATTGAACAAAAAAAGTGAGAATGAAAGACTTGTTGATACACAGGTTTACAACCTGATCTTTACTATTATAATATTTAAAATAAGTTTTTATTTTTTATTTTTTTTTTTGCTTGTTACAAATTTCAATTCTGTTATTGCTTCATGTTTTGTATCAAATTATCAAGTAATTTTTTTTTTCTTTCATTTTTGTTCATCTCATGTACCAATACTCAAAGTTGAATGACATACTAAACAAATACTACGATATGAAACAGCCTAGATGAAAGTTGCCTTTAGAATTATTTTCTATATATACGGAAGATTTTCTTCAATATATTACACAGACATTCCTTTAAATTTCTGTTGATTCCACAATAAATAAGTGAGCCATTGTTTTTTTTTTTTCTCTTTTTTTTTGTACCAATATGCCGTGATTACCAAACTAAAAGAAAATCATGCAAACAGAAAATACTAAAGTTAATCATAGAAATATCAAAGCCATGTAACTATTTGCACGGATAATTATCATTTTTTTTTGAAGTTATTACTTAAGCTACATTGTTGTCCATGTACCAACTTTATCTCAACTTTGTGTACATTTCAAAATCAAAAAAAAAAAAAAGTTTTTTTTTTTTTTTTTTTAAAAAAAAAAAGTTTCTAGGTTGTTTAGCTGAACAATTGACTAGCAGTGTAAGATATATTTTCAAGGTAACTTATCAAACCATTTTTACATCGTCGAATTTTTGTTTATTTTATTTGGAGTATTGTTAAGATAGGTAGAAAATAGAATAAAAAAATAAAAAAAAATAAAAAAAACGGTTTTCAAAAATGGCACAAATGCTTATGCTAGTTATACAGTAAAGCTCACAATTCTACTATATTAGTATTTGCTTTGAATTAAATACTTGAAGTGGCATCTTTACTTTTAAAACACCCGATGAGGTTTCCCACTACTACTGTTGTCCGACTGTATAAAAAAAAAAGTCTCCGAGTCGGCTCTAATAAACGAGCGGGAAAACAATTTCAAAACTAAAAAAATGAAAAAAAAATTTTTTTTATAGGTTCAGCGGTCCCATTGAATTTGTTGAATGTCTGTTGTTATTGTAAAGGCGTCAAAAAAAAAAAAAAGAATTCTTCTGTGATTTTTTTTTTGTTATTACTGCTATCTGTGTACTTGGTTATCATAGAAAATAAAAAAGAATCAAAATTAATGGGAATTATTCAGCCACCAAAAGTTTACGATTATTTAAACCTATAGTTAATGTTTTACTAGCTTGTTGGGCTTCAAAAATGCTCAGTTGCCTAATTTAACTGTGATTCCAAGAGTATTCAAGGCATTCAGTTAACAATGGAGATGTGAAAAGATACTATTTACATCCATATGGAATAGGGTTGTTGATATATTCTTTTTAAAAAACAAAAAGAAACACAATTTTTTTGTAAATGAGATAAAATTTACACACTTTTTCACATATACAGAAAGTCTGTATATTGGTTCATATTCCAACAGACTCGAAAGATGGGAACAGGGAGAAAAGCATGTGATGATGTAATCCATATTAATCAGTGTAGAATGTACCAAATAAACAAGAATAAGAAAAGATATTATAGTAACAAAAATATTAAAAAAAAAACCCACCTACATATCATTGTTGTTATATTCTCGTTTTTGCAACAATGTGATGTATGAACAGTAAAACAGATTTTCTAACTATGGTCGAGATCAAGGCGTTGTTGAAAGCATGTTTGTAGAGTGACTCGATATGTAGGTTAATAAGAGTTTTATCGTTACCAAAAGCCATGTAAAAAAAAAAACTCATGTCAAATAATGATAGTAAATGTTTTTGACCACATCTCTGAAAATCTATCAATTATCACCACCAACATTTTGTAGCACAAAACAACAGACTCAATGAAACGCAATTTTTAAACATTTTATGAAAGAAGGAGATTTTAAAACCATAGTAGATTGTTTGTTAGAGTCAATCAAGTTCATCATTGTTTTTATTGAAATCTCATTAGATTTCCTTGAGAATTTGAAAATAATCAAAAAAAAAAAAAAAAAAAACTGCTGTCTAATTATTCTCATACCAATAAGAAAAAAAAAAGCTAATTGAAATCCTTGCAAAAGTCTACCCAGAAACAAACATCATCAAAGATATTAGAAGTAGACTTAAAAAAAAATGATACATTTCTTTTGGAACAAGTACATTCAAGAAAATGAAGAAACATATATATATTTTCTTGTGCAATGAACAATCATAAAAATTCGTTGGACTGTTCTAACTATGGTTTGGACCCTTTGAAGTCATTTACAGAAAAAACCTCTTAAAGAATCGTGTTTAATAGCAAAGATAATCAAAAATAAATAAATAAATAAAACAAGCAGTGGGTCTTAGCACTCTAAAGCCTTTTTGATCATAATCATTTTTTTTTATTATTATTTTTTTTTTGCCTTAATAAATAGATTTTGCGGTTTAAAAAAAAAAATTATGGCAACCAAATAATGGCAGTGCCTGAAGGACGAAAAAAACGGAAGAAAATAAAAAATAAAAATAAACAACAAAAAAGAAACAACAGTAAAAATACTATAATCAGGTTTTTCCACAATGTATCTCAAAAAATGATTTTAAATAAATTGTTTGAGACAGTGAGACGGATCTTTATTTCAGCCGTGGCCTCACCTAAGTGCATTTCAAAGTGATTTTACAAAATATCTTGTTTTGAAAAAGCTTGAAAAAAAAAAAAACTTTTGTCAGAGAGGAAAATTCCGACAAAAAAAAATTGCAAAATCAACCTTGGGTAACAAAAACTTCATTTGTTATTAGATATGCTGTATGTGATGACTTTGTAAAGGCTAACAAAAGTATTCTTGAAAAAAAAAATAAAAAACAGGTGAAAATATTTTCACTATTCACATCAGAAAAGAAATAATGAAAAAAAGGGGGGTCAAATCATTTAATTTCAAGCAATAGAGCAAGTTTCAAGTTAAAAGAGCAATTCTTTCCTATGATGCTAGATTAATTAGAAAACACTATGGCGATTTCTATTTTTGCATTCCCAAAAAGCTCGACAAATAAAATAGGCCGTCACAATATACGTATATATATGTTTTTGATTTTAAAGTCTCATAGAGATAAATGTTTTTGAATACCATGTCTTCTTTGTATATCTTTGTTATTATTGTTTTAATTATGTAACTATGTGATGTAAGGACAATAAACAGATTTTCTATCTATCTATTTGATTTTGATCTCAAAAACAGAGCTTTTTTTTGTTTTTGCTAGAAACGATTTATATGGGGTGATTGTGGAAGTAGCAAAATATGATATCTCAAAAAATTTAGGAACCCTGTTATCATTATGATAAGTTGTAAAGTGAATCGTTTCTACCTGGAAATCAGACATCATAAGAGATATAGATACGAAATAGCAGAAATAAGGATACGACACCAAATTTAATATTTTTGGTTGATGAATTCATGTAACAAATTGATCTGGGACAACTACAATACTGTGTTTCCGGTACAAATTCGAAACCCAGAAAATGGTTTTTATGAGTCACATGAATATAAACTCAAAGACAGCTACAAATATGCTTACTCGGGGCCATTACTGATTTAAGATGCTATTGATGAACAATACTAAAGAATGTCGGAACTGCCATGTTATTATTTGCAGTGAATGTGAATATATTCACATCAAGCTTGCGGGTTGCAAAAAAGAAAGATCACATGCTTAGGGTATAAGTATGCGTCAGATAGAGATTTCAATGTAACCAACAACATTTTACTAAAAGAATATTACTTCAGTTTTTAATTAGGCTTTGAGTCTCTATTCCATTTTTCTTAACAAGAGCATGCATGACTAGAATTGTCTAGTTCAATAGCGTGCGTCAATCACTGATAAACGTTGCTTATCAAAAGCCTTTTAGCTTTTGTTTGTTTACACATCCTCCACACATATTATTTGTGCATACACGCGCTGTACGATGCTTCTATCATATACCCCAACCCTTATAGTGTTTGTGGATTCTACGATAGTGACATTTCTTTTTCTGGTTTTTTTTTTTTTTAATGTAACATGTAAACTTTATTACATAATTGATTTTCTTTTTTTTTTTTAAAAAAAAAAATAAAAAAATTCTCGAAAATCCCTTTTTTATTTTTTTCTTCCCCCCCTCTCCCCCCAAAAAAAAACAAAACAAAAAAAAAAAAATCCTTAGTTGTAACATTATTTGAATCAATCTAAATAGAAACAATAATAACGGCTGCTTTTTTTTTTTCTTTTTTTGTTTCTTCAATAATAAAAGCAACATGGGAAAAGTATGAACAAAGTTTTGTTTTTTTTTAAAAAAAAAAGATAAAAAAACAATAATCATAAAACCATTATCTATCGCATTCTTGATAATATTTTTTTTACAACTCATATATATATTTTATCTTTTATCTCATCTTTTTTTAATCTCATTGATATTCCATCTTTATTTACTATCTTATATTGCATAGATTGATGCCATTCAACTCGTCTTTTTTTCTTTCTTTTTTGCGCTTTGATTGTATTAATACTAATTGATCGTGATAGTAAATTTTTGACCAGCCGTTGTAACCCCGTCATGATATGTCTCTAATATCATCAAACAATGCTTACAAAAATATTCACTGGCAGCTCACCAAAGCCAGACTTTCAACGACAGCAGCATCACGTTAATTCTAAATCTTCTGCAGGTTCTATTGCGTTTTCACCCTTTGCTCGTCACTCTTTAGACTCTTTCAAGCTACCAACTTCAGTTTTGGATGAGGCTGACACCCGAACTCTTCTTTATGGCACTAGTGCAAAAATACCGCCGTCGCCTTTAGCTCTCCTTGATCCTAACACTGACATTCGCATTGTTATTCTCACCGACTTGCCCTTTTGTCAGCATACGCTGTATGACACAAACCAGTCGGCTGTTTGTCTACCACCGGTCATTGAGCTCCAAAATATGGTTTTTGGGTCTTCCCAAATAGTGTATTCAGGTCCTTTGACCAAGTTCCACCCCTTTCCCATCGACCATACTATAGATGCCAACAAACAACAATGGATGGTTTCGCGTGTTTTCCGTTTGGAGCAGACCCTAAATTCCGACAGTAGGTTTGACTATTCCGACTGTATAAAAAACAAAAAACAACCTATTAAAACGCGTAGTGGTAGTAACGGCTCATTGAATACTTTTCAAAAGCAAATGGTGGTACAAAACGGCTCTGTTTCAACTCATTTCCCACTGTCTCAGCTTTTTAATCATCATCCTCATGACTCAAAAACCACCAATAATCATCGCCGTCCCCAGGATTACCACAATAATAAGAATGATAATAATATTTTCCACAAATCCACCGCGGACTACAGTTGTGCGATAGCGTGCATCTTTATTGCCAATGGCACTAACCCCGCCTGCCTTACCAACCATTGGCCTGAACTACTAACTGCACTTGATCAGCTTCAAAAATCAGTTCACGCAAAACTAGTCTCAGTTTTACCGCTGCGTTTTCAGGAGTTCTTTTTTAACAACACATATAATCGCATTGTGCTCCAACTAAACGGCACCGACGTATTCAAATCTGAAATAGAGACTTTCAAACACCGGTTACTTAGCGCCGCACGCATTCCACGGGCGTTATGTGGTCAGAACAAATGGCCCGAGTTACTTGAGGAGCTTAAATGGGTGTCTTATCATCTAGGCAGCACATTCATTGCAAAAATTATTACCGCGTTTATAAAATTAAATCACAAACTGCTATCGGTCAACAGTTCATCTATGGCGGCGACTAGTTTGCCCCTCAGCAGCCTCACGCGTACAGTGATAGTAGGCGACCGGATACTGTCGCGCAGAATTGTGTTTATTTTGTCTATGCTGATCGAGGAACCGTTTCAGAATTGCTCGAGTTTCTGGAAAGAGTATGGTGGCAATTCTGATAATCATAAGTTCCGTTCAAGCAGTAGATCAAGTCTATACTACCATCTTCAAAAGCCTCGTGCTAATGAAAACCATTTGTTTTCTCGCCAAAGTTTTAATACTGACCGGTTGATGACGGAGGTTACGTCGTCGGAAACGGGCAGGCGTAAAAATCACAGCGATTTGCGACAGGACGAAATGGGTGCTTGGGAAATCCCAAAAAGAAGTACTCCGCAAGTCGCCGAATCCCCAAGCATTTACACTATGTCGCACGTTGTGCGACCCACACTTTCTTCTTCTTACCAATCCTCATCATCACTTTCTTCGCTCGCTATGGCGTCCCTACTAAATAGTAGTAGTGGTAGTGGTATAAACTTTAATTCAAGTTCTCATAATGCCCATAAAAATGGTCATAGCCTCATTTTTGGCGGCAGTCCCAATTATAGTATGGCGGCTAGCACCATAAGTCGGGGAACGGCAAGTCTCGCGCACACTTTTTCAGCATCGTCATCGTTTTTTCAGTCACTGTGGACATCACCACGCACAAAACGCCAGAACTCGTCAGTTTCAGTTCAAGATTTTCAGTTTGATGTGGAAGACATGGAACGTCGTCAAAGTGTTGCGGGAAAAAATACTTTTGGGTTTGATCGCATGGTAGACTGCGAGCATTTCTCAGAAAGTGTGACCTCACAGCCGTCTGACTCACAGAACACAGAATATGGCTCATTTATGAAAGGTGCTTTTACAAAGGCGACACAAGAATCCCGTACGGCTGCCACCCTTCCTGGCTCTTGTTTTTACCAAAGCGGGTTGGTATATCTTCGTGGACTCAGCCGTGCAAGTAGCTTTGAAAATCATGTTAGCCCGACTATAACAAATACCGGTAACCCTCACGGTCTTGAAAACATACTTAAAACGAGTATTGAAGTTCCAGAACTGGAGGATGACCTAGAAGACACTTGTGCAGTGTTGCATGATGACTATGACGAGCTTTATGCGGAAAATGAAATGACGAAAAAGTTCAGCTGCGAGACAGGCAGGTACAATGCTATGCCAATTAACCAGACAATTGTGCTGCCACTAGTTACGGGTTACAACACTGAGTTTCATCCTGACTTTTTTTTGCAGGCCTGTCCACCATCACACGAGCTGTACACTCGTATTATAGAGATAATGAAAGAGGAAGAAGCTACAATCACGGAAACAGCTCAAAATGGCAATTGGAGTGGTCCTTGCACAATTATTGCCAGTCTTGCTGGTGGTATCAACTCGTCAGCCGGTTGTAGCCTCTTTAGTGGCGGGGGCATGACTAACAGTCTTGGAATGGCTACAGGCCAGCCCGACTTTTTCATACTCAACGGCCAGAAACTAGGTGTTACTGACGCTGAAGTCAATTCTGTTGAGCTGGCACTAAAATCTGTAATTGATAGCGGAAATGTTGATGAACTTCGTAACCTTTTCAACACGCGTTTTAACTTTTATCATTAGCATTTTATTTATTTCTAATTATTATTATTATTATTATTATTATTATTATTATTATTATTATTATTATTATTATTATTATTATTATTAT
>QVTG01000536.1:0-10887 GCA_013305925.1 Geotrichum reessii
GTCTTGATCTTATTATCATTATTATTATTATCAAGTATGTATATGCTACATACAAGTTCAATTTTTTTTTTTTTTTTTTTTGAAAACAAAAAAAAAAAAAACCTGTTAATAAAGTGATAGTACACGATCTATAATTTTGCAAAAAGTCTTTGTAACCAAGGATAGATTTTTTTTTCTTTTATCATCCTCTTCGGAGGAAGAAATCAAAAACGTATTTTTTTTTCTCATCTAATGAATTGAACAGATACGTACTTTTTTATTTTTTTATTAGTGATGCATTATCTCTAGTTTAGAAGTAGTATCATGTCACGATTACAAACTATTTGCATTTCATACTATAGTATATACATGTATATAAATATATGTAGAGTTCAGGCTTGGAAAATAAATTCTCGGCTGGCATTTCCAATTAAACTTGATTACTTGGTTATATAAAGTCTTTCTTTCATTTTTTTTTTTCAATAGACGTATATTATTTGTGAGGGGTGTGCTTTTTATCATTATTAAAATACTGTCTCTCTTATTTTCTTGATGAAAAGAAAATAACTACGTTTGAAATGATCATCGGGGTTGGCCGAGAAAAAGCCAAGGCAAATATTTATTTATTTTTTTTTTTTTTGGATTTTAAAACCGTAGACTACTAATCCAAACAACTTTAGATATCACTAAAAAGTAAGTATTCGAAGAGGAGGGGGGCGCGGATTTTTCCCTCCCAAAAGGCTTTGTTGATAAATCTATTCTCGCAAGTGTTTCTTTTGTCTGTTAATGTTACGTTTTTATCTCGTTTATACTAAGAAAAGTCTACATGTCTACAATTGGTATTTCTTCATATGCTCAAGTCTTATTTAACTTTAGCTATATGGAAAATGGCAAACTGCTTTTTCAGCATTAAATCTATCATTGACTCGGTAAAAATGAGCGCTTAATTATCTTAAATAAGCCTTATTTGAAAACCTGAGATTTCTTTATACTTTTTTCATGCTGAGTCTGGCGATTACCAAAAGAAATGGAACAAAAGAAGTTGTCAGCCACCGTTCACTTGAAAATCAGAAAGATTGCCTCACTCTCCAGATAATAATCAAAACCATGATCTTTAGGTAGACAGTTTTTTTTTCTATCATATATCCAGGTACTATAGTTTAAATCATAGCTTTCAAATATGTACGATAAAAAAGTTAATCTTGCGGCAGACAAAACCTATACATAAAAGTACGGTGAAGACAATAATAATAACCTTTTGACAGAATGTGAGTTGAGACCCCACTAATACAATCTACGTTCATATACATGTTATAGAAGGGTTCTCGGTACCAATATCCTTTTTTTATATTTAACTTGCATGTTTTATACAAAGATATTTATTCTATAGTTTTTTTATTTTCGTCTTCAAAGTACCTATCGCCAGTTTTTTTTTTTTTTAATACTTGGTATTCTCCATCATTTTTTGGGTGTCTGATTTTGCATTCTCCTGGATTTACAGAGAAATGAAAGAAGGAGGATGGTAAAAATCTAAGCATGGCGATGACAGATCTACTTGGTGGATTACCTCATGAACAAATAAGTACGACTAGTAGTAGTATAGTATTATATATAGGATTGAAAAAAAAAAAGGCTGAAAAACTTGAACTTGACTAAAATTGAAACATCAACGACGGTACAAAATTTGATGGTTTTAAAAATTCGTTTACATTTTCTATTTTTTTGGATTTCAAACCAAATCAGATTTTCATGCCAAACCAAAAGTAAATTTATGAGTTTTTTTTTTTTTTTTTTTTTTTTTTCATGGGCCGATATTCACTGATTGGCAGTGCCCATATTATAATGGTTTTAATCGCTGTTTTATTGTTATTTTTGTAGATGTCACTAACCGTTAGGAACAAGTTTTAACATTTAGAACGCTACCAGTAAAACACGATTACATAAAAAAGTTTATCACAGAAAAAAAGTATTTTTAAAAACAAATATTTATTGTTTTTTTTTTCTTTCTCTTTTGTTAACTCATATCAGATTTTGGATTGCCGCGGATTGTGCTAGCGTACAAACGTTTAAAGCCGTAGAAAGAAATATGCACACATATAGGTCTCCGACAACAATAAGAGTCACCTGGACAGAAGAAAAAAAAAAAAAAAGAGAAAGGGGGACGAAGGAGAAACTACTATGATGGACCCATAAAAAAAAACTTTTTATATGTTTTTTTTTTTTTTTTTTTTTTTGACAGGCCTATGCTTTCATAAATATTTAAAAACTTGATAAACTTTACGCCACCCTGTTCTGCGACTTTTTTTTTTTTTTTTTTTTTTTTTTTTTGCTGCCATCACTTAAAAACTCCCCCGAAAAAAAAAACTAAAAAAAAAAAAATAGTCAGTGGCCTGGGAGGTGGGGTCACGGAGTAAATAGCAGCCGCGACCGTTAGCTACAAAGCCTTCTGTTTCGAACAGACGCATACCACACGCGCAATACCTAAGTTGTTTCTAGCAACCGTTGTTGTTGGATTTTAAGGTAAAATGATACACATTTTTTTGAAAAATTGCCACTTTGTGCCAATTATGCCTGTTTAGAATAATATTTAGACGTACGCGGATATGAAACTTAAAAAAAAAAGCAACTTTATTTGATAATCAGTTAGCATTTCTTTTTTTTCAAGTTGAATTTTTTGGCTTAAAACTTTTCACAGTTTTTTTTTTTTTTTTTTTTTTTTCCTTTTTTCGTTATCTATTTAATTGTGAAAAACTAAAACTCTGTGCCACTCGGGTTTGGATAACAAAAAAAAAAAAAAAAAGTTGAACCGTTTCGAGACATAAAACTTTAACGTTTTTGTTTTCTGATATTTTACATATGTATGAAATTCTCAGTATAAATGTGATTTTTCAATACGTTGAAATGTTGAAAAATAATTCTTCTTGTTTTCAAAAGAAAAAAAAAAAAATAGAAACTTTTTAATAAAAAATAATTCATGTTAAATTTTGGGTGAATTTTTTTTTTTTTTTCAAGCAATACTACCACACGTTTGCCTTTTATGGAAATAAAAAAGCCAAAAAATCAAGACTTAAAAAAGAAATTTTTATTTTTGCATTATTTTCGTTTGTTTTAATCACTTTAGCTTTTTTAGGATGATTGCCTGCTTAATTTCACTATGATTATTATTCTTTTTTTTTTTTTCTGCCTCGAAACGTAAGCGAGACATAGACTACAAAGCGTTTCAAAAACAATTTTTTTTTTTTGTTTTTTCGAAAGCTACATGCTGGCGCAAAAATAACAAATAGACTAGAATATTATGTATAATCAAAGTCTTCTCCGTTGCTACGACGGGCACCATTAATATTAATCAATCTATTTTCAAAATGTCAAAAACAAAAAAAAGTTTTTACACATTTCTTTTTTTCTTACAAAAGTAGCTAGTACACGTTGCAAAATACACTTTTAATTTAAACACCGGTTGTCTGTAGTCACAGTACACACTAGTATAATTTCATACTAGTCCTACTTTTTTTACTATGTAGTCACATTTCTTTTTTTCATGGTTTTTTTTTTTTCTTTTTGTTCTGCATCGCTTTGATATTCAGACCAAGAGAATAATATATATTTCATCATTTCTTTCTTTTTTATATTTTATTTTTTTTTTATTTTTCCACTTGATCTTCCTTCTTTTATTTCTGCTTTTTTTTTTTTTTTTTTACTTTCTCTTTTTCTTTCTTTCCTCTGGCCTTGACTACAGTTTGTCTTTCTCTACGTATCCAACTAGTTTTATATTTTTGCGTTTTTTACAATGTCCTACAATAATACAGGCAACGTCCAGAACTCGCTACTTCAGTATTCGACACGAACCACCCTCGCAAACAACCCGCCGCCGTTGACAACAACAACGCCAAACAACAATCCACTTTACGCGCTTCCAAATAGACACCCTCAGATGATCAGCTTTGACCAATATCCTTTGCCGCAGATAATCCAGCAGCAACACCATCATCAACAACAGCCGCAGCACTATGATACCCTGCCAAACAGCGTACCTCAAATCAATCCTGCCAACGATCCTAGCACAACCTATGGTAACCCTTACATGCACAATCCTCTCATGAATAGACAGCAGCCACCACCGATGATGCAACAACCTCTCCACCAGCTCCAACAGCCCCCGATTGATCACATCACCAACAACAACCTTATCAATACTTCTATCATGAGTAAAAAGCGCAAGTTAGACTCAGACATCTCGCACTACAACAACCCAAACAATACTACTTCGCCCACTCCGTCTACCGGTCCCAATAGCAACAACAGCACAAACGGTCAGCCAGTCTTAAAAAAGAAGCCGCTTGCTTGGACCAAAGATGAAGAAGACAAATTGCGCAATCTCGTCAAGATTGGCACCAAGTGGCCTGAGATCACGTCCCAATTCCCCAACCGCTCTGCTGGCGCTATCAAAAAGCACTTTTATGCTGATATGAAGCACACTGTATGGCACGAAGCAGAGGACAACTCGCTGCAGCAGGTGTTCAAGGAGGACGAAGACCAAAAGTGGAAGCGAATTGGCGAGAAACTTGGCCGCCCTGCGCGCGCGTGCGAGAAGCGCATGAAAGAGCTTTTGAGCATGAAAAACGGTCAGTACATTCCACCTCACGAGTCCATTTACTCGTTGCATTATCAGAAGAAGATGGAGGCGGCACAACAGCAACAACAACAACAGCAACAACAGCAACAACAACAAGTACAACAACCACAACAAGTACAACAAGTACAGCAGCCACCACAACAACAAACACAGTTGCTTCCGCAGCACCAAGAAGACGTCAAATACTAGCCAAAAGGGCCCGAATATAAATGCTGGGCCGCAGCAGGGTCTGTACCGGCGTGTACAAGTTCTTCTCGGTCTATCACGTACCACAATGCCAGAATAACATTAAATTAATAGTAATAATCTTTTCTGAAAGAAGAACTGAATAAACAAAAAAAAAAAAAAAAAAAAAAAAAACAGGTTAAGAGAAAGATAATGATAATTATTTAATCAACTGAAACAAGACAAACATGTATATAAAAGGGTTATTATATATTTATATTGTAAATTATTGTTATTATTATGTTTATAATTTTGTCATGGCTAAGCAAAAAAAAAAAAAAAATAGTCTTAACGTCAACGAGAAAGAGAAGATTAACGCGTATACATCAAGATTTGTGGTGTGTGTTGAAAAAAAAAAAAAAAAAAAAAACTACGCGTCGATTTGAAAATTTTTTTATTTTTATTTATTTTGTTTTTTGAAAAGTTTATATAAGTAGTGATGTTATGAAAACGAGAGTTGGCGGTGTTGTGCTATCTAGGTCGTTAGTGATTTGGACAGCTAAAGGTTCAAAAAAAAGAAAAAACTCAAGACCGCTATTCTTACTCCTATCACCATCCTAAACGCGTCAGTTTGTTATAATATATATTCATATATCCATACATATATATATATTGTTTATGTTTGAAAAAATGTGTATTATTATTACGAAAACGAGAGTTAGCGGTGTTGTGTTATTTGGATTGGCGGTCGCTGATTGGGTTTTGACAGCTAACGGTTCAGGAAGAAAAAAAAACTCTACCCCACTACCACCATTACCACCTTAAAATATATATAAAGAGTCTGGTGGACTTTTGTTCAGTCCACGACGCAACACAGTTCCGTTGATAAAAATCACTAAAGACTTGAATATATTTTGGTTGTTTTTTTTTTTTTTTTTTTTGCAATGTGGTATAACTATGTGGAAACAATTTTGTATTATTTTGCAGTGGAATGGATATGCATTTTTTTTGCATAGACTTGAACAAGGGCCTCCATATCTGATTTTGAAAATGTATTTTTTTTTTTTTTAGTTTGAAATCTACAAATAAATCTGTTTAAGCACTCGTCTAATATTTATTTTTTTTTTCATAAAATAAATTTATTATTCCAAGGTTTTTAATATATAACTATTGATTATAAAAACATATGATAATAATAATAAAAGTGATGCTATGAACAGGGCTTTAGTAAGTCTAAAAAAAAAGCCAAGACTAATGATAACGGCAAGCTTCATCTAATTATAAAAAGGAAAATTCAGTTCAAGAATACAGAAAAAAAGAGGTTTTTTTTTAATATATTATAAAATAAAAATTTAAATAAAAAAAAAGAATTAAAAGCTATTGGAGCTCCACGTCGCTGAATGTTTTGAATATTTTCACAAACAGATGTGTATTTTTTTCAAAAAAATTTAGACTATAAATTGAAATCAAAAACGTCGGCTTTTTCTTCTTCTTTTTTTGCTTTTTTCTTAATCACTTGTACAAACGCAATGTTGGTTCCCCTATCGAAACTACCATCAGCTTTTCAATGATTTTTTTTATTATTATATTTGTTAAGTAATTTGTTATTTGCAATAAATTTTAAATTATCATTAAAAAAAATTTATTCAGGTATTAATAATGATATATAGGGGTTTTCACATGTTTATTTTTTGCTTATGTTTTTTGTAGTCGTTAATTGTTTCTCTTTTTTTTTTTTGAGTCCCAGCCAATCAGTTTTAGTTTAAAACTATCACTACTTCAAAATTCGTTTTATTGTAGCATGTAATTAGTTTTTTTTTTTTTTTCTAAACAATTATCTAGATTTTTAACGTTTCAAAAGTAATTTTTTTTAGACAGCAGATTTATATCATTTATTAGTCTACATGTCAAAAAAAACTAATAAATATTTGACAATACCATCATTGACAGTTCTAAAAAGATTTTTTTTTTTTCAAAAATAAAAAAAAATGACTTTCAGTTTGGTCATCAATAGTCCGGTGTTAGAGTAGCTACCGATACTTTTTCTTCTACTCAGGTTGTTACTTCTGTTGCGTGTGATGGCAATTTTTTTTATTTTTTGGTATTTATACAAATCATCAAGTACCCAAAAAAAAATGGTTCATAAACTTACAGAAAAAAAAGACTTTTATATAGTAGCTTAATTATTCATTGTTTTCAATTTTTATGATACTAATAAAAATATAATAAACTATCATCATAATATAGAAAAAAAATTGGTCAAGTTGTTGTTGTGAACAGGTTGGAATATTTTGTATACGAATTTGACTTCAAATAGAATATTTATTCTAGTTGTTTGAGAGTAGTAAATAAAATAATATATAGTAAAATATTATCGAGGATTCCAAACGAAAAACAATTCAATGCGTTACACTAACTGTAATATATGAGTTGCTTCTTTCATACAATAGAACAGTAAAGTTAAAAAAGAATGTTTCTAAAAAATTTTATAATTAATGAAAAACAAAAGCAAAGTATTATATACGCTATATACAAGATTATATTTAAAGAAAAAAGTATTTATAGGGATTATGCTTTTTTTTGTGGGTTTAGAATCAAAGTCGTTTTAATTTTTTTCAAAATAATAGTTTGTCCAACTTTATAAAAACAAACAATTTATTAAAGCAAAAAAATTGAACAAAAGGTTTTTATTCATAAATCAAATATTGTGAGAAAACAGAAAGTTAAGCATTTCATGCTACTGTATTTTTAGTTTTTATTTTTCATTTTGTTGTAACGAGTAATTGAAGTTTTTTTTTTTTTCAAATACAAAATAATGAAAAAAATATATATATATATATACGCAAGATACAAAAAATCATTTTATCAAAAGTAAACATACCAACAGTAATAATAAAAAGCTATAATTGGTTTTTTTTTATAATAAATACAATGCTGATGTTTAATTTCCAAAAAAAAGAAAAAATAATAATAATAGTGATAAAAGTAAAACAGAATTCGTGACATATGAAGTTTTATTTTCATTTTTCAATTTATTTAAAAATTTCATATAATCATTGTTGTAATACAAATAATGATGATGTGTTAAAAGGGGTCAAAGCTATGAACAGATATCTTTTTTTTTTTTTTTTGGATTTAACCAAATATTGTCACTTGTTAAACCTAAGTGACATGAAACTTATTAAGATACGTATATAAAAACGATATACGTACCCACCTTTTTAAAAAAGAGTATATATCAAAACAGCAAGTACTACCAGTACATGATTGAATATTTTTCTATTAAACACGTCTAAAATTTTTCTTGTTCACTAATTGTGATTCTAGGACTTTCAAGTATAAAGAGAAATAAAGTATATGAACTAAAACACATGACTTTTAATTTTATGTTCTAAATAAAATAGCAAGGCTTGAATGAAAGATATATATGTTTTGATTATTGTGCCAGTTCTGTAGTTTAAATAATAATTATTGTTAGAATATCAAAAGTAATCCTTGTGTATATGTCTAATAAAGCAATTTTTCTTTTTGAATAGTAAAATAATGGCAGGTAAATAATAGTTTTCTTTGGAAAAAACAAAAAAAAAAGAAGAATACAATAAAAATAAATGAATAAATCAGATATTCAATAATTCAACTAGTTAATCTGTAATATCATTCAATATTTTAAATAATTTGTTTGTTTGTTATTTTCCCTTTTTTTTTTCAATGAAAAAAAAAATACGTATGTTTTATTTTACATACAAAAAAATTTGTTCACGTTAACCATTCTGGTAATTATAATGCTAAAATACAATTTGCAGATACTATTTGAGATACAATTGAAAACCTATAACAAACAACAATGTTCGTATCACATATTTATGACAGGCTGCCCAATAAATCTCGAGCTTATCTAGAAAATTGTACATGAAAAAAATAGATAAAACTTTGTATACCTTTGTTATTACTATTTCATTGTGTGATGTTTTGATGTAAGAACAATAAACAGATTTTTAAATCATTTATCTAAATAAAACAAAGTGTCATCAGGTTCTCGCATGGCGGTCAAGCTTATTTTGGTTCACTGTTCCAGATGCAAGTGATCTGCCATGTACCGCAGATCACCAATTTACCGAGCTGTTGCTGTCGCCATTTAGACGATCAGTGATTTCAATTGTGTTTTCTCTCCCATACCTTATTTATGCACAGGACTTGTTTTAAAGTCTTGGTGCTTTTTTTGTTTTTCTTTATAAACTTTGATAAAACCTTTTAAAAGTCCATTTTGATGCTACAATCTTGGTAGTACCAAGTAGTAATAATATTTCAATCATTTAGGTGTCTATGATACAAATATATAATGAGAAGACATTAGTTTTACCTAGGTCTCGAGCAGTTTGTAGCTCGCCCGTACCCGTAATCAAGAAAAGTTCGGAAAAGCCAGATTTTCTCTATGATCGGCAAAGCTTTTTTTTCAACAAGAGGTCCCACCAGAGCTGGTCTCAAGCAGATTAGGAAACAGCAGTGATAGAATAGCAAAATTCAACCCAGGTTTGCCAAATGCCTTGTCAAATGTTTTTTTTTCTGAATTAAAATATGTGACAAGTCATGTGATATCACTAAAACAAAATTTTGCTTTTGCCAAGGTTACACTGACGTAGATTCAAACCCGCAACCATAGTTTGTGTCTGTACCTAAACTCTTACCTCATGGCCTCAATTTTGAATACCGACAACGACCACCGCTCCTTTTTTTTCAATACAGATAGAAGACCTGAACGATTATAGTACTTTCAGAGTAGAGACCTCAGACTTTTGGTTCTGACGACATCAAACCCGAATGAAGACAGTTTTAATAACAGAACAATAGTCTAGTGTCATATTAATTGCTACCAACTACATAGAAACACTCACGAGAACTTTTTTTTTAGAAACTAAATCAACTATTATCATAGACGCATACATGAAGCCTGTTGTGATAGCTTGCAATAGTAATATGTGACTATTCATTAAATCCTAGATCTCTTAGTATGACAAAACCCGCATGAAAAGATGAGAGGTTTTTTTTTTTTTTCAAATCACCGTGTAAAGCTTCTGTGTCACGGTTCTCATCTTATTAAAACGTGAAACACTGTCTGTCGGGTTATTATCTTTTTTTGTTGATTTTGTTTTGGAGCCGGCGATCGTCCCAGAAACGAGCTATGCTTCAGCGCCGTTCATAGCGGTTTGTATGGACAGCCGCTTGAAAGTTTTAGTCACACATACATCTGGGTTTGTACTGTATCTTGAGCTTTTTACAGCCATTTTGCTGCTTGCGGTTTCCAATTAGGATAAAAATTGCAAAAGTGAAACTTTTTGTTAAAAAAAAATAAAAAGAAAAAATCAAAATCGTTTTTTTTTATTAAGTGAAGATTAAAGTAAAATTGGATTATCTAAAATCAAAAAAAAATATCTGAGATCGTCACTAACAAAAAGATTTGTCCGTTTTTATTTCCAGTTTGAGTTTAGCGATTTTTTTTTTATTTTGAAAGTCTAGACATTATCTGTTGATGATCAAAACAACTCATCCAGCTAAATATCTCATCAAATTAAATCCATTTACACAAGCTTTATAAAAGCTTCTATTATAACATCAAAACCGATATCGCACGCTTGTATATTTTAAAAGGCACTCAGAAAAAGTTGATCCAATTTTATGGAGGCAATTTCTGGGTCTATATGAAGAGGTGGTGCTGATTTCTAATTAAATAATTTTCTTTTCTTGTATGTATTGAATGCACCCAATAGTTTTTGTATTTATTGAAAGTTTTTTTTTTTTTTTTTTCTCAACCCATTTTTTGTTTCCAGTGTTTTCAAGGCTTTGTCATATTGTTTGGTTGAACTATTTGGTACAACAACCTGGCATTCAGGCTATTTTAAGTAACGTGTGCTGCCTGGGCATTGTAACTATCTGTAAGCTGCTATTAATCAACCTATGAATAAATGGTTGCTGTCATCTTTGTTGTGTACAAATACAGATATGAAAAAATGTACAGCTAATTTTCAGATTAAATTTCATAATAATAATAATAATAATAATAATAATAATAATAATAATAATAATAATAATAATAATAATAATAATATAATAAT
>QVTG01000537.1:0-10871 GCA_013305925.1 Geotrichum reessii
AATAATAATAATAATAATAATATAATAATAATAATAATAATAATAATAATAATAATAATAATAATAATAATAATAATCTTGTAAATAGCATTGCTTGTGATATTGATAATAATAATGATAGTAAACTAATGTCATTCAGAATCACAAATATTACATGATAGTACAGTCTGCCGCATTAAACCCGTATATAACTTTTTCAACCTCGCGCCGTACACGCAGCCAGTCCTCTCGACGCTGCGCAAACTCAAACACTTCTTCAGGCTGAAATATACCGCCAAATCGTGTCATGTCGCTCAACATTTTGCCAAGCTCCTTAGCGTCTTTACCATCAATTAAATAAAGCTGGCCAATCTCTTTGAGCGCTACAAAATATGGCATCACAGACTTTTGTTTAAGTGACTGGATAAATGTGTAATAGGTGTTGAGATCAAGCAGTAGACGCATTGAGCCTTCAACACTAATGGTCTGATGTTTGATGTGTTTGCACAGACAGCTGAAAAAGCGCACACCAACCTCTTGTTGAAACACATCAATAACTGTGCGGTCTGTAGAACCGGCAAGCAGACCAGTGTGGAGTTTAAGAAGACTGACAACTTTTTGCGCTGCGAGCGTTGGCGACACTTCAAAGTCCGCGGCAGACTGAAAAATAACACTTTGGCGATTACGCGTCTTGTTGTTGCCACTT
Source organism: Geotrichum reessii (assembly GCA_013305925.1). Lineage (NCBI taxonomy): Eukaryota > Fungi > Ascomycota > Dipodascomycetes > Dipodascales > Dipodascaceae > Geotrichum > Geotrichum reessii. The sequence continues at coordinate 686 of QVTG01000537.1, forward strand.
TTATTATTGCTTGCATCGCTATTTGCCAAGTTTCCTGTACCGTTTTTGTCGGCACCAGCGAGTGTAGGCATATTGGGAAAGTAGTCTGTCGGCTTCTGGTCCACGGTAAATATCTCGTCAATCTGGTCCATCAGCACATCAATGCCCTTGTTCAAGCCATTTGCCACATATGAGTCAAGCATTTTTTCAAACCTACGCTTCTCTTTAACCGCAGGTGACACAAAGCTATTGCGGTCAACATACCCGCGAATAATCAACTCTTCTTCAAAAAAAACATGTATCATCTGCTGAATCAAATCACCAATGTTCACAAGCTCCGCAAAAATTGCAAGTGGCTCAACTGCTATATGCTGGTTTTCTTCGCGTCCGGTACTGTCTACCAACGATACCCCGCGGCGAGGCGCCATACTTTTTGCATCATATTTATCGAGGGTATCAAGAGCTTTATCAAATCCAACTTGCATGTGCACACCGCCAACATTCTTGACAAGATCAACAAATATTTCTTCACAAGCCACTTTTGCGTCGCGTCCCACGTCCCCGCCAGCAGACACAAACTTACCAGCGCGCTCTATGGAATCGCGTCCACGTCGGATAACATTAATTACAAGTTCAAGACTAAATAAGGTGTTGATGCCTTCAAGTTTGTTGGCCATTACTGCCATACGAGCATCAAATTCGGTTGTTGGCAATGTTGTAGGTAGAGCCGGAGTAGCTAACGTTAAACGCTTTGCATGCAAGTCGTGCTTACTTAGATTGTTATGAATTGCAAAGCTGCTGCTAACAGGAGTACTTGGTCGTGAAAGATCATTGTGTGTAGCTGTAGACGGGGTGCCAGGTAGTGATAGTGAAGAGTCATTTTTAACCACATCTCCAGGAATCGACGTTGTAGAAGCTGCCGCAGATTGAGAAGTTGAGCTGCTGCTACCGCCAAACGGCATGACTGATACTGGCATAAGAAAAACTTTTTTAAATGAAGATAAAATATCTTTTTTATCTTTGGCCTTCGATACGTTACTGAGAAGCAAAGTTTCCGTTGCGACCTCTGCTTCATCAGCCTCTTCTTTCCATTTTAACACGGCCTCTTTAGCAAAATTTGCAAATTCCTCTTGCTCTTTTTCAAGATATTTTGTAACATACATATCGTAATTGTTAAAAAATACTTGTTTAAGTTCTTGCTTAAAAGTCTTAGATGCGTTAGGCGGTGGAGTAAGACTATTGAGAAACCACACGAAATAGACGTACAAAAATGGCACCGCTTCAAGATAACCGTTTACATCCCGATCTTGTATAGCCGTAACTATCATACCAAATAACTCTGAAATGTTCTCTTCGATGATATGTTCACACAAGCTCTGGAATACCAGAGCTGTAGGTGGAAAAATCAAGTCAATTACTTTGGCTTCTTTGTTGATAGCATCACTAATTGACTTAAGTACCTCTTGTACCTTTGAAGTGTTAAGTTTGTTGGTATTTTCGTTGAAAAAGTCATTTACTTCACTAATGCGCTCGTACACAAGCTGGTTTTTTTGAATGAACAACTGTGCACACGATTCTCCACCGTTTAGCGTAACCAAAACTTTTGCAAACTTTTTTACTCGGCCATTAATATCATTCTCATCAAACCCGGTCTCAAACTCACTGAGAGCAGCATTCTCAAAAACTTCATAAACAGATGCAAGTTTTTCAAGATTTTCAAAGTATTCTGGATCAAGAGGATCACATTTGGCAAATTTCTTAACCTGCGCCAGCATTTTCGCTTGATCAACCGGATCTCGATACACTCGAAAAATTGCTGGCTCAGTATGTGTTACCGAATTCAATATGTCGCTGTAGTATGGATAAAGGCACCGAAATATTCGCATAAACTTGGATCGCGCACGACCAGGCGTAGCAGCTGATCCCACCTGTTCAATAATATTAAGTGGTGAGTCGGCATTGTTTATATTAGTGAATTGCGAGTACGCCGAGGATGATGTTAACGAGTTTGTTGCATTTGGTGTTAGTATTGACAAGCTTTGTAGGCCGACTGTAATATTTTTATCATCGTCTAGAAGATTTGATGGGGATGTCACACGCGACGGTGGAAGCTGCTGAGTAAAAGACTTTGGAGTAGCAGGAACTTGAGTCGACACTGTCGCCGCCGGGGGACAGTCCCATAAGCCCATGTTCTCCAGTTTAGGCACCCATAATTCGTCACGAAGGGTCGCTTGGTTGCACGCACGCGAAACCTGGGCAAAACTGCACAGATCAACTGTGGGTAGCTCGCTTAAAATTCGATAGAGCAAGGGCGGCGGCAGCGTAGTTAAGCGCCGAGACATAGACACCCGCGTGGGGGACAGAGCTGGCATTGACATATTAAAAATAATATAAATTAATGGAGCTTCAATTGAGATGCGAATCTAATCAGTGAATGTGTATACGTGTTCGTAGGAACGGATCAGCTAGAACGATATCAGAACAAAATCACGAAACGGGAAAAAAAAATTTTTTTCAATGCTAAATGGAGTTTTTTTTTGGCAAACACCAATTGTTGGAATTTGTATTGGTTAAGAAATGCCGGAGGTCAAATATCAAAGTTTTATTAGTGGGATGTTGTCGTGCAGGATCTGGAGGATGTTGACAAGTCTTCATCTATGCAGAAAGAAGGGTTAATCAACGCACAACGTGTTAAAACATATTCCACGTGATCAACCATAAAGACAATTCATTACCGAACCGTGAACCACATTATGCCATTTCTACATTTATATATGTACAATTAAAAAAAACTAGGATCTTAGTAACAGTAATTTGGCATGAAATCAATAAATGAGAAAAAATATAATAAAAAAAAAGATTTTGACTATCTGTTTTAGATATAATAAAGTATAGTATATTACTTTTCAGGTTGAAAAACAAAAAGTTTGTACTTACAACTTAGAGTGAAATATATATAACTTAAGCAGTACGACTTTTGTAAGATTGAGACAGTTTTGTTTGATTCCGAGAAAGGGCTGTAATGAGCTGTTTCTGAAGTCTAGAGTTCAATTCCACGGCTTTAGAATAACTTTCTATTCTACTAGAATAGACAGCCATGGAATGACCTGAAACTTTGGTCTTCATTGACAATTCAAAATCTTTTAGCTTAATTACCTAGATTTAAACAACGGGTTAATTCATTTTGTAAGTTAAAAAAAAAATTGAAGAAGCCTCACATATTAGAGGTCTTAAGAAGAGATACTTTAAGCTGACTCCGTTGTCTTTTATTTATCTGTGCTTTTTTTGCCTGTCTGTCGCACAATAAAAAAAGATTTCTGTGCTTCATAATAAATTTACTAGTAGTGGCCATGTTTTTAGAGCTCTTCACAAGATCGTACTTGTCTATGTCGCCGTAATGAAAAATATCATGAAGACTGTGGACTGTCTCCCTCATCCAGTAAATGCCTTCAATGTAATCGGTATACTGTTGTTGAGCATCTACAGCTTCTTTTGAGGCGGTTAAAAGTTGTTTTGAAGGCTTTGAGGTGTTACACGGTGCTAGAATAGACATTTTTTTTAAAAAAAAAAATACATAATCTGGGAGTATATCTTTTAATAGACGGATTCGAAAGTATCAAAAAGATTACGTTGTTTTTTTCTACGACTTTATGTCTTCTAGAAAAAAAAAAAACTTTAGTTTATGAAACTTGGCTTTTAGTACTTACACCAATATTTTTGTACTTAGCTAGGCCTAACCCTGTATAGGCTTTAAACCTCCCCCACATTTTTTTTTTTTTTTCCTGGTTAACATTCCTGAATCTTCAGACTTGAATGTCTATTTTCTTTCTTCCTAGAATCTCGGATATTGACACGGCACACGAAACCCTTTAAATTTTCCAGTGACACTTTTTTCAAGGTTTTCACACTAGGGCCTTTTTTTTTTTATTTATTGTATTTTTTTTGCTGTTTCAAATTTCATACTCTTCTCCCAAGATGCCAGAAGAAGTAGTGTCACAGACAATCAATCCACCAACCACTAACCCACTAGTACAGTCCCAACGTCACATTGAAATCGACGACAATGATAACATTAGCGCCAGCGTCAACACCAGTGCGAACATCAATGATAATCAAGACAGTAGGACAAATGGTGGTAGTAATAGTGCCAACTTTACGAACAACACTTCAAGTATAAAAAACAACAGCAATATTAACGATAATTCAGGCAGCAGTGATACGACAATAAAATCATCAAAAGGTAGAGTCACTAAATTAGATGATTCAAGCAAACCACCCAAAAAAAAGGGCAAACCAGGACGACCACGTATCCATCATGATAACCAAGGCGCGGTAGCGGGCTCACGCACGCAACAGAGTGGTTACAGTGTGTCTGTTAATGAAGTTATTCCCAAGGTTTGGGTGATTTCCAACTTTAGCGTGCCTTTTATGGCGCAGATCGCCGTAGAGGCCCTGAAAAAAGGCGACAAGGTTGTGCTGGGCTGCTGTCCTGGCGGCGAAGGTGAACCCAAACTACTCAAGCAAGCTGATAGACTGCGACAGAGGTATCCTGAACGATGCATTGTTGTTGAGCTTGACATCAAGTAAGTATTTAACCTTTTGAAAATCTTAACCGCAAAGTTATGGTTATAATTGCTAATTTAGCAAAGAAATTTTGCACTCTGCCAAAGTACTATTTCGAAAACAATCAACCAGTATGGACGAATAGATATTATTGTGAAGTAAGTTTTCTTTTTTGATTTTTTTTTAAAAAAAAGAATATTGAATCTCGATAACTCTAACAGGGCCACTTTTTTTTTCAGTTGTACAAACCGGGTTTATGTTGGAGCACTTGAAGAGGTTGAAGAATGGCATATGCGTGCACAGTTAGACCAGACTTTTTACGGGGCTGTGAATATGATCCAGGCTGCGCTGCCATATATGCGCAAACAGTTTTTTGGTCACTTTGTCAACATAACAGATGTTACGGGTAATATTGGTACACCTGCGCTTTCTCTCTTGTCCGGCGCCATGCACGCTCTCGAAGGATACTTAGAGGCGCTAGCTTGTGAGGTAGCTCCTTTTAACATTAAAGTCACGATAGTTGAAAGTCCTATGGAAGTTAGTTTGCTCACAATTCCTGTTGTGCTTGCTGAAGAACTACCGCAATACGGACCTGACACCCCTGCGGGCAAGCTTCGCAGTCTGCTCACAAGCTCAAATGTTTTCCCTGAACAGGCATTTCGTAACACAATTCTTACCGTTGTATCACTTGGAGGTCTTGAAAATCCTCCGGGTAGAATTGTGGTGGGAAAGGAGGCCATTGGGCAAATTAAGGACAAGCTTGCACTACTTAGTGAAGACTTGGAAGAGTTTTCAGCAGTGAGTATATCAGCAGACTATGAGAACTACAACATATTTTAAATTTATATGTATTATATATTTATGACAATGAAATGAAACACAATTGTATGTAAAACGGTGCAACAAGGTCATTTACATGGTTTGAGTTATTGATTTCTATTTTTGACCAAAATAAAGTGTTAATTTTTTTGTTTTTTAAATGCACAAATGAAGTATGGAAAAGATGATAGCCATGATTCTATTGCTCATGATTTAATAAATGTATTTACTATCCAAAAAAAAAAATACATAATAGTATATAGTAATATAATTTGAAAATAAATATTCATATTTAGCTAAAGTGAATGAATCATTCTAGTTTATGTATAGCTCAAATCGGCTTGAAACAGACTGTTTGTGAATTATTATTTTTGTTCCCAAACAATTTCAAAATTTGAAATCTATTTTGTAGACAATTATTTGTTTTTGTTTTTTTGTTGTCTTTTTGTTAAAAAAAAATAAAAGATTATAATTTTTTATTAGTGCAAGTGTTTGAGAAATTTAAAATATACGTATTTTGATTTTTATTTTTGATTATAAAAAAAAAAAAACAGGCTTATTGAAGATTAATTAAAAAAGAATACTGTATGTCTTATTATTATTATTATTATTATTATATTATTATTATTATTATTATTATTATTATTATTATCATTCAAAATTTACCAATTTTGAAACAAAAATTGTTTTTGCATTCTTTTATCAATTTATGACATATCGGTTTATTGAGTAATACAAGTGTTCATTAGTACCAAAGACAGCATTGGTTTCAAAATGTTGTAGAAAAAACTAAGTAAAATAAATAAATAAATTATTTTTAAAACTAAAAAAAAAAATTAGGTTCATTATCCAATCTTATACAAAATATTCTCTGTGTAATGTTTTCATACAATAAATGATATAAAATTTAAAAGTTTAATCAAAAGTCTGGTATCTGTGCCTAATAATTATAATCAAATACATAAACGTCGGTTGGTATTTCCTTTTTTTTTTTCCAAGTGCAATGACCCTGATAGGCGATGAGCCCTAGCAAAATAAAATCTTCAACCAGGCATCGTCTGCTCAACAACAATAATCTTTGGGATTAGCCCAAAAAAAACAACCATTTCCATGATACTCAAACCGCAAGTTTTAATATGAATATATAAAATAAAGATTTTGAACCGAGTTACAATTCTGTTATTATTTCTTAAATCATTTAAAACACACGCACTTCAGTTGCGCTATGTCGAAGCTCTATGCTTTAAATTTTACATGTTCCTGCTAGAATTGATGGTTATTGTTTGCGTTTTTTTTTAAAAAATATACATGTATATATTGACATCAGCAGTGTGTAAATAATAGTACTGTTTGTTGTTGTTAAAATTTATAAACAAAGTATTGTTTGCTTTTGGTATATCAGTTTTTTTTTTTTTTTTAATTTAATAGTCTTTTTTTTATATTAAATATTGGCTCGATGTCTAATGATATTCCAGCCCTTTTTTTTTCTCATTTTGCTTTGATGTCTAAAAAAAAAAAAAAAAAAAACAAGTTCAGACACTTTTGTTTACAAAGTCGACAGTTTTGTCTAGAAAGAGTCCTAAATGAGATAATGAGGTTGGTTGCCATGACAGCAAAGCTTCCTAATCGGATAAAAGTGTAAATAAAAGAAAAATAAAGACTTGTGTTCATTACAAACGTCAAAACCTTAAATCTATTAGCTAAAAATAAAAGATTAAAAAAGAAAAGAAGCATTAAATCATGATCAAATACATGGCGTTGAAAGTATTGGTAATGACAATAGAGACCATTAAAAAACTGAGTGGGTTTTTTATTGCAAAGGCTCTATTGTCAATGGCTTTTTATTCCATTTTTTTTTTTTTTCAAGCCATGAATTTGTGTGTTCTTTGAGAGAGTTTAGTGTGATTCACACTTTCTGTTTGTAGTTGTTGTGTCTCAAGACAAAAACCTTGAATTATTTGTTGTTATACTCTTATTGTTGTTATTTGTGTTCATATTATTGTTTGTATTTTTTTCTTTCTGTTTACTTGATTTTTTTTTTTTCTCTTTTTTATTAAAAAAAAATTTCTAGTCTTTTTCTTTATTTCTCAATCTTCTTTTAAAAAATAAAAAAAAAAGTATCGTCCTGTTTGTTTGCGAAATCACTCGATTGATATTCTTCTGGATCAATCACCACTACATATGCTCATTGGCACAATACGATTGTGGTCCGCCCATATAAAATAAGATACGTTTGAGATCATAACTCTTCATTATATACATGAGAAAAATGGACCGCCAAGTAAGTGACTATATGTTTAATATAATACTCATCAGGAAAGAAACCTTACCTACCGACACCATCTCTTTTGGAGCATTAAACCTTGTGGACAACATCAAAAAGTTTTTTTATTATTGCTAGTATCTGACACATTTGTTATTTTCTGACTTGTAGATAAAAACTCAATATTCTTCTCGCATTAATCCGACTAAAGAGAATGACCAATTAACTATAAACCGCTCTAGCAATACTCACAAGGCTTTCAGTACTAAAAGCAACGAACCAAATAGACCAATGACTCTTACGGCCACTATTACAGCTCGTCCCAATTCAAAAAGGCAAGTTTTAGGTACTGTCACTAATACATTGGCACTTACCCGCAAGCCCAACAGTGGCTTGAAACACTCATGGAACTCTGGAGGCAGCAACAGCCACAACGCCAAGCAAAGATTTCATGCCATCAAGAAAAACAGCAATTCATTTTCAAATGTTCATCATAACAATAGCAATATCAACATTAAAAATGCCAGTTTAGATGTGCTTGCCAAACTCCCCTCAGAGGAGTCGTCGCATCCTTTGTCCCTCCACTCCTCACAAACTCCCAAACATGTGACATCAAAACTGGTTTCTAAGAATATTGGAATTTATTCCGGTCATAGCAATGAAGATACCGAGATAGAGTCCACATCTGACTACGACAACGAAGATAGCAGTTTACTTTCCATTGTTGTCAAAAAACCGCGTAACCAAAACGTCAAGTCTTCTGGTAGTGTTGATTTACCATCTTATAAAGTTACGATTAACCGTCAATGCGATACTAATCCTAATGCACTTACACCCGTCTGGTCTATTTTGGATCTTCAAATAATGGCTGAGCTTGAGGCTGAGTTTCGAAGTATGCCTGGAGTGTTTGACGAAGAAGATGAAGATACTTATGATATATCCATGGCTGCAGAGTACAGCGCAGAAATTTTTGAATACATGCGCATACTCGAGCTGCGTTATGTTCCCGATGCTGGCTACATGGCGCGACAGCCTGATATTACCTGGCGCATGCGGGCCCTGTTAATTGACTGGATGGTGCGTGTTCATGATCATTTCAATTTGCTTCCAGAAACACTTTTCTTGACAGTTAACTACATTGATCGCTTTCTATCACTTAAAACAGTTAGTGAACAAAATCTGCAACTTATCGGCCTTGTGGCCATGTTTGTTGCTTCCAAGTACGAAGAAATTACCTATCCTTCAGTTAAAGAAATTGCTTATATTGCGGACAATGAATATACAGTAGACGAAATTTTGCATGCAGAACACTACATGATTCATTTGTTTGAATTTAATATGGGCTGGCCTGGGCCAATGTCATTTTTACGACGGTCAAGCAAGGCTGACAACTATGATAGTGATGTACGAACGCTAGCTAAATACTTTTTAGAGTTAACAGTAATGGAACCGCGGCTTGTCAGTGCACCGGCATCATGGCTAGCAGCTGCGGCACATTACTTGGCACGTCAAGTACTCTCACGAGGATCATGGTCCAAAGCGCATACATACTTTTCCGGCTACACGGAGGCGCAACTACAACCTGTAGTTGAACTTATATCAAAGTGTTGTTACGATCCACAAACTCATCATCGTTCAATATTTAAAAAGTATAGTGACGCGCGGTTTCGTTGGGTATCAGTGCTTGTCAGCAATTGGATTGAGGTTAATATCAATTGTCGGAGTAGTGCAATCGATTCTGCGTAGTTAGTGCACGTTTCTGATGACTTTACATTTCTATATGATATGATTTATTTATTATTTTTTTTTAAAAAAATTTTTTTTTTTTTTATTTTTATTATATTGTTGGAAAAAAAGTAATTAATTTATTGCAAGTACAGGTTATGTGTTTTTTTCAACGATTACGCAGTGCTATTATTAGATGACTTATACCTAAAAAATTGTTATAATAAAACTAATGATCAAAGAAGCTAGTAATAAATTCAGACACAAAGTATAAACAAGAAGGAAAAAAAAAAAACCTTTTTCAACAATAAGAAATAAACCCAGGTGTTATTATAGTACAAGTGTTAATATATTCACTTTTGTGTTGACTAAAACTGACATGTTTTTTCAACCAAAAAAAAATAAATCATTTAATACTTTAAATTAATTATACATTGATTTATTTATATTAGAAATTAGCTTACCTAGGCCTTTTTCAATGGTAAAAGAAAAAAAAATAAAAAAATAAAAAACAAGAGGCCCTTGCGGGTCCACGAGAAAAGTCTGGCTTTCCGCACGCCCAATGGTACGAGCTCGTTTACAAATTTGCTCCAGGTCAGTCCTGGTGTCTTTTTTTTTTTTTTCAGTACATGTAATTACAATAGGTACTTGAATAAACAAGATAGTAATAATAATCTTATTAGTATGTTAGTTGTTAATAATAATAATAATAATAATAATAATAATAATAATAATAATAATAATATAATAATAATAATAAAAAATAATAATAATAATAATAATAATAATAATAATAATAATAATAATAATAATATAATAATAATAATAATAATAATA
>QVTG01000538.1:0-10848 GCA_013305925.1 Geotrichum reessii
ATAATAATAATAATAATAATAATAATAATAATAATAATAATAATATAATAATAATAATAATAATAATAATAATAATATAAAAACACTGTTTGAAAATCTAGTATACTCTTCTATATGAATGTCCAATTTAGCATTTAATTTATTCTAATTGTGTTTTGGTAATATACTACTATTTTATGTTGTTGTTTTTTTTTTGCTATCTGGATTTGAATTAAAAAAAAAAAAGCATATGTTGTATGAATTTAGTTTTCATACAAAATGATCAACACTCAGTTTTCAAGCGAAAAAGCACGTTAATTAGTTATGCTGCAGAAAAAAAACATGCCAGGTACAAAATACAAGACAATGATGAGAATCTTAAGCGCATATCCTGTACTATAACATTATAGTGTACACAATTTCACAGTCCATTCAAACCAGATACTTTATATCAAATGATGGTACTCACACACTTGTCTGAGATTTTCATAATGATTTGAACCTGAGTAAATGAACTTGATTTTCAGTTGAATGTGATTGAACGTAAAAAAAAAATAGTCTTTACGATGAAAGTCATTAACAGCTTGTTACCAGCCATTTATATAAAGACCATCTAAATTTCATTGATTACATTCCTTTTCTACGTTACTCACTTGTTATATTCAAGTTTGCACAACTAGATACCATTGAAAACAGCCAAAAGTCAATTGCGTGAAATCAAAATAGTGAAACATTCTTTTTAAGTTGACTCCGTTTAGAGAATAGTTAAAGCAGTCAAAAGTCAGACACTGTTCAATTTTAAATGTAATGATTAAAAGTTATCAAAATGTGAGCCATCAAATAGATTATTTAAATAAGCAATTCTTTTAATGCTAGTGTAAGTTCTGTCCAATTTTATGATATAATATCTGAATCAATTTATTCACAGTAAGGCTGACTTTTTTTTCATCAGGTGAAGTTGATTATGCTCAAAAGAAAGCTTAGTTATAAAAACTAGTTTTTTCTGAATGGTGATGTGATCGATATTTATTGTGCACTTTGAACAAAATTTTCTGTTTTTAAAATACTTTTTTTCCATTAAAGATATCAGACTTGTTATTCTTCTAAAGCTACTCACAAAAAAAAGAGTTTTTTTGAATATTCTAATTTCATTGAGTTTTGATGGAAATAAAATCTAGTATCATCTTAAGCACATGCTGTTTCAAACCAATGCTTATAGTCACGCAATCTTTTTGTGATAGTATATTATCTTTATTACATCAGTAGTATGTGATTCAATGAAGTTATAACATAAATATCTGTCAAATTGCCACTGGTCTGAGGTCTATTTTTTTTTTTTTTTTTACATTCAGTGTTTTAAATTTTTCATTCAATTTTATCTATTTCAAGTTCTTTCTGTTAAAATCTTTTCAATATCAATTTCTTATTAATTTCTAAAAAAATGTCTACTTACAAGCCTACTGTCCTTGTTCTTGGAGGTGCCGGAACTCTTGGTCCCCATGTTATTGGCGCGCTAACCTCTGATACTTTTGTCAATAAATACAATCTTCCTATACGTGTTGTTAGTAGAACACCAGAAAAAGTCAAAAAACAAGTACCTGCCGCTGCTAACGAAGCTGTTGTTAAATTTGTTACTGCTGATCTCGTTAACGACACAGCTTTCACAACGGTTTTTGATGGCGTTGATGTAGTCATCAATCTTCTTGGTCTAGGTCCCGTTAATCACAACAAAATTGCAGACGCTGCTGCTGCTTCTAAGGTGAAACTATACATTCCTTCGCATTTCGGCACGGAAATTAATCATACTGGTCTCTATAAGCCTATATTTGCGCTCAAAACAAACTACTTAAATCACATCGAGGCACTTGGTCTCAAGTATGCTAGCATCATTACTGGCCCCATTGCTGAGATTTTGTTGTCTGTGCCTTTCATGGGTGGTGTTAATTTTCCTGAACCTGGAAAGTTGCAGTACTATGGCAATTTTGATTTAAAAATATCAACTAGCTGTCTTGCAGACCTTGGCAAAACCGTGGCCTCTGTCGCTTCCAAGGATCCAACTACAGTTCCTTCGCAGATCCGGGTCTCTAGCGGAGAAGTTTCGCCACGCATCTTGATTCAATTGTACAAACAGGTTACAGGCAAAGAACTAGAACCTGTGGATCAGCCACTTGAATCTGTTACAAGTCCTGCGTTGAAAATTGCACAAGAGGGTGTCCATAGTCCTTCTGATTTTTTGGTTGGCTTGAAAGGCGCTCTCTACGATGGAAAGCTTTATGTTCCTCCCAATGAGAATGAGTTTGTTTCCAAAGATTTGTTTGAGTTTACTTCGATTGAGCAAATTGCCAAGAATGTGTTTCACAAGTAGACCTTAAAAGACCTAGTGATAATATTTGTAACTTTTTTTGATTGATATTTTTATTTGCTAATATAAAAAAGTTTTTTTTTTTTGAACAAATTTAACAGATTTTTTATTGATATTTACGTACGTTTAATATTCAGCATTTGGTCTGCTACACGGATCACTAAATATACGTGCGGCTGACACTAGTATGACAATTCTTTCACCCATTTTTCAAACTAAAACTAAAAGTCTTTATATTAATAGGGTGCGTGAGACCGAGAATGACAGAGTTTTCACTTACTCTTACAAGTAGTTAATTTGATTTAATCAGTTATTATCCATTAATTTCTATAAATATATATTTTGGACATTCATAACAGTAATAATATTCACTATTTATAATGTTGTGATCGCTAAACAGGTAGTCCATGATTCAAAGCTGTTTTATTTTACTCTGTCCTTGAGAATCCTCGTAAAACGTTGAAACTGATTAAAAATTTTAAAATCAACTATGTTGATTATTTCAATTATTAACAATAATTATATCAAATGTTATTATTAATTATAAACTTGAAAAGCTTTTCATTTTTCTATACTTATAGTGATTCAACTGAACCATACGTGTGTATTCCACTTTTTGGGCATATTTCTTAAATCTTATGTATCTAACATAATGATAACATCAACAATTACATAATTTTTTGTAGCTTTTGCTTTGACGCGCATCGGGGCCTAAAGAGCTCCGACCACCTTCAGATGCCAGACAAAGCCCGCAAATCTCCAACGAAAATTTATTAAAATAACAAAATAAAATACCCATATCAATTGATTATACATAAATTAAACCGTAGATAAAATAGAGTTTATGCTTACTGATTACGGAACACTTTTATTCTTGTGTTGTTCTTTTTTGTCAAGGATGCGTCTAATTTTTTTTCTTTTTTTCAAAAGACTAGTGTCGCTGGAAAAGAAACAAAAAAACAAAAAACAAAGGTCTTTTTAGTAGATAAATAGAAAATCTGTTTATTATTCTTACATCACATTGTCACATAATTAAAATAATAATAACAAAGATATACAAAGAAGACATGGAATTTAAAAAACATTTATCTCTATGAAACTTTAAAATTAGCGTTCTCAGCGCGCTTTAGGTGTTGGTCTTTTTAGTAACCATCAAGATTTTCTTTTCTGTACTTACCTACTGTAACCTAAAGCCTTTTTTTGTTATTTTTATTTCTTGCTGTTATTGATATATGAGTTATAATGGCTCTGCGGAAATATCGGTAACTAATAGAAGTCGTCGGGACTAACGACAGGGTAGAGTTTTTTTTTTTTTTTTTCTCTCCTGTTCTTTATACATTCAAAAAGTCAGCAGGTGCGTTTGTGATTGAGAGAAAAAAAAAAGTCCTGGGACCTGCGTATATTTTGAAGATATTTTGGTTTTTTACTTGCCAGGTGAAGACCAAATTTTCTTAAACTCATCAAGATAAATTTCAATAATGCTCTTGGTATAGTGCGTTGCTATTTCTCTGAAAACTGTTTTATTTCATTTTATTTTATTTTTTTCTTTTTTGACTAACACCGGTCTATTTTATTCTTTTGTTGCATTTCCTGAGACATCATCGCTTTGTCATGGTTTGATTGCTAAAGAAGACTAAGATTTCTCGACCATTATAGCAATCGTGAAAATTATAAATGATTTTGATAGCTTACGCTCTTTCGACTGTCAAAAATGATTTGATGAAATAATCATTGATCTTTTGACAAGAATTTAAGTATTTTTTTACAGCTGCAAGATATGACCGCTGAGTAATAGTTGTAGATTATTCATTCGTACAAGTTGATTACCGAACTGGCAGAAATGAGAAGACAGCTGCAGGATAGCCGTTAAAAGATTGGTCTGGACACAAATTCTATTAAAATGGCTGATAATATAAATTCAACATTAGTCATAGAAGTAACAATAGCAGCACATCCTGTTATGTCTTGCCAGCCGTACCGGAATACGTCGGTATTTGGCATATTGGTTACCTAATCACTATTATAGCAATCTATAGTATTATATTAATATCTCCAATGTCATTAAAAAAAAAAAAAACCGTCCATAAAACAACGCCGACATCCTGTGAAATATTTATCAACCTTGCGCTCAAAAAAAAAAAAAAAATAATAATATAAAGATAAAAAAAACCAGCCGAATTTACCATCAATTACCTGCCTAATCTTGGCTAAGTTTATAAACAATTCCATCTGGAGAACACTCAATTGCATCAATAACAGACTCTCGCAACCCCCTTACTTTCACATCATGTCCCACGTCTCGCTACCGCGCCTTGGCCATCTTGCTGAAAATAACAACTACGACTCTCCCTCGCCATCATCGCCGTCTTCATCAGACACATCAGGCCCGGATGACGACGACGAGTCGACTACAGAACTGCCAGAAACCCCTACAACCACCAATGCGTCGACACCTCCACCATCCCAAACTATTGCTATGGCGGCTGTCATTTCAGACCCCAAGACATCTGAAAAGTCTTTAGTTGTACCCATAGAATCTACTACCGGCAGCACACCGCTCGAAAGCGTCGCTAGGAAAAATAGTAATGTCGTTATAGTTCCTCTCAAGCGCAAACACCAAGCTGGTAAGCACTATTTTCAGGAGGTAAGTGACAGATAGCCCTACTTCAAGTATGTGAGAGGTGACAGATCTGACATTAGACTGCTTCCTATCACATATTATGAACAATAAACTTTAGGACAAATAATTGCATTTTTATATCCCAAGTTTTAAACTTTAAAAATCACTAACTTGATTTTTTTTTTTTTTAAATCAGTTTCGATTCAAACGTATTTCGTCAATTTTTGAGCTCGAATCTAGTCGCAGCTCCCAATTTTTTGGCTTTTACACGTTATTTTGGCTTTCCGTTGGTCTATTTGTGCTGCGCACACTGATCCACAACTACCGTGCGGGCACATCGGTGTTTGACTTTGCCATAGTGCGGATTCTGCGGAAAGACCTGTTCAAAGTCGCTGCAACGGACCTTTGCATGTATTTAGTAGGATACTTTTGCGTGGCATTACAATGGGCTATTAGAGAGGGCTATGTTCGATGGCGTTCCACTGGCTGTATCATTCAGAACGTGAGTAAAACTAATTGCTTTTTTTTCCAATAACAACAAGTTAACACTTCCTAGGCCTTTCAAACTACTTTTCTTTTTTTCTTCATTTGGTTTGCGCGCTACTGCGAGTTTCCGTGGATTGGATGTGTATACCTTTTGCTTCACTCTCTCGTGCTGATTATGAAGATGCATTCGTATGCTTTCTACAATGGGTATTTATGGAACACACTTGAAGATCTGACGAGTGTTGAGGGCAAGCTCAAAAAACTTCAAGACAGGGACAGCAAAGGTAGTAAAACCATAGACGAACTTTTCGAGCTGCGCTCGTTTCTCAAAGTGGAAGTCGATTCGCAATCTACTACCACACAGTTCCCCGCCAACTTGACCCTTTTTAACTACTTTGAGTATTCTATGTTTCCGACTCTTGTCTACCAAATTGAATACCCACGCACAAGTTGCATCAATTGGTCCTTTGTTGGCGAAAAGATTTCTGCTGTTTTTGGCGTTTACTTTCTCATGATTGTACTCGCAGAAAAATATCTTTATCCAATTGCCATAAAGGCGATCGCATTAAGCTCAAAACCATTCACAGAGAAGGTTCTTGAATATCCGCTTGTGCTGTTAGACCTGACACTGCCGTTTGTGCTAATGTACCTGCTAGTTTTCTATATTATCTGGGATGCAATTCTGAATGCAATTGCAGAGCTGACATACTTTTCAGACCGTGAATTTTATGGTCCTTGGTGGAACTCAGTCACTTGGGACCAGTTTGCACGCGATTGGAATGTACCTGTGCACCGTTTTTTGCTTCGTCATGTTTACCATAGTAGTATTTCGACTTTTAACGTATCTAAAAAAAGCGCAACTCGTAAGTACTTTCGACGCCGATTTATTTTTAACTTTGTGATTATTTTTGTACTAACTGTGTTCAATTTTTTTTTTTTTTTAGTCATTACATTTCTTCTTAGTTCTTGCGTTCATGAGCTTGTGATGTATGTCATTTTTCAGCGACTGCGAGGCTACCTACTATTTTTACAGATGTGCCAACTGCCTCTAGTTGCTCTTTCGCGTTCTCGTTACATGCGCGACAAGGCGTTACTTGGAAACGTTATTTTCTGGTTTGGAATTATGACTGGGCCTTCACTGATGTGCTCGTTGTATCTTGTATTTTAAGATGTCATCATCATCACGTAATTCTGCGGGTCAGCAATTGGCAAATCACTAAAGTACTTATTGATAAATTTATTCTTATTATTACTACACTGATAATCACATATATCCAACTTTTACTAATTTTCTTATGAGTGCTTATACGTATTTAGTTTATTTCACTGACTATCTAAAATAATTGACCCTATATTGATCTTATATATTTTACCTTTTTGTTTTTTTTAACAAGTTTATTCAAGCTAAACTATACATCATTTATATATCTCTGTTTTATAAATGTCAAATTTGCTCATGTTTTTTTTTTTTTTTTTTCGTAAGTCAGTAAGTGATATTTAATCAGCAAACGTAAAAATTTAGTCCAGGTTTTTCTCAACAAATGTGTTGGTTCAGAGAAATTTGACGCCATAATATAGTAGAATTTTTTTGAATAACACAGATCTTAATACTTTATTAAAAGTTTTACAGAAATAAAAATGTTTTATTTTTTTGTTTGTCATTTTTATCTTCTTGTTATGCGTCTATTTGTTCTAAGAACAATAACAACAACTTCTGGCTGTTGTAGATTTGTCTTAAAAAAATGATACGACATAATATTTAACTTATGCGATTTAACACTTACATTTAAATAGATGGTTACCTCAAAACCATTAACATTTTTCTTGAGCTCCACTTTAAACTTGAAATCACCATTACAAAAAAAAAAAACGACCATCATGTCCGGCTCTTCCACCCCCACAGACAACTCGCTGCAGTCTTCATTCGAGGCCTGGCGCAAGAAGATTTCATATGCAACTAATCTTGGTATGAATGCGACAGAGCGCACGGCCTATGAGCAGGAGTTAGCGAAGCAAAAGGCCGTGGCAGACTGCCAGCAGTGCAACGAATACAAGGACTGGATGCTGCATTACTCCCCGTCAGTCATATTTATGCGGCAGCAAATCGCTAAGGTTGGTGGTAACATGAACGCGTCAAACATTGTGTGCGATGTGTGCGACGAGTACAAGGCTGGCGGATTCCACCCGGACCTGGGCATTCTACTGTGCGAGAACCGCATTTACAGCAAGTGGCACTTAGAAGATACTTTAACGCACGAGCTGGTGCACGCGTACGATCACTGCAAGTTTGACGTTAACTGGGCTGACCTGCGCCACCATGCTTGCTCTGAAATCCGTGCGTCAAGTCTTTCAGGAGAATGCCGTATGATGAACCAAATCGTCAAAAACAAGATCTTCAACTTCTCCAAGGGCCACCAAAAGTGTGTGCGGCGCCGTGCTGTGTTATCTGTGCGAGCTAACCCTAACTGCAAGTCTGATGAGCAGGCTGTGCAAGTTGTGAACGAGGTTTTTGACAAGTGCTTTAACGATACCCGGCCATTTGAGCGTATTTACCGGTAGACGGGGAGATGGAACTTTCGCGACTTAGATATGTACATATATATACAAGTATATTTATAAATAAATTGGTATGCTTTTCTCTTTTTTTTCCATTTATGTTATTACCGGTGCTGAAATCCGGTACTTCTCAGTAAAACCCGAGGGTTCCGAAAGAGTTTTGAATACAGGTTTAGGGTTGATGTTGACCAACCATGCGCGAGATAAAGACGAATTTTGCAACTTTTTTTTTTCTTTTTTTCTTTTTTTTCGACCACCACTACGCCCTTTACAACACTTGATAACCAATTCATATCTATATATTAACAATGGCTGGACACGGACCTCAACGTATGTAAAGACCGTCGACAGGAATTTCAAGAGAAATTTTTATATTCTCAGACAACAATAAGAAATATTTATACTGACACTTTTTCTACAGCCTTTATCAGAGATGAAGCCATCGAGTCGTTTTATCGTAAGTAATCCACATAAACTTTGCCGATTTCATTATTTAGAGTGCTAACAATGATACTTCATAGACATGAGAGAGAACCTCTCGAATAACTTCAGATACACTAAGGCTGCTGGCAGATACTCTATCATGGCTCTTGTTGTCGTGCCTGGTCTTTTGCTCTACGGTGCTTACAAGTACGGTGTAAGTAGATACTTGCAATTTTTATGTATATTATTCACGACCAGATTTTTCTAACGTTTTTATTTATTTATATAGGGCCAAATTGACTTTGTCGCTAAGCGCCGCAATGAGTCTGTCTGGAGACAGCACTAAGCAGACGCACTTTTTGCGTTTTTTTTTTCTCACGAACCACACTCAATACTCACTCATCTTTACTCCTTCAACACCTTCTTAAAAACTGTTTACGATAAATAATTTATATCTGTGCATTTCAATCGAGTTCAAAAAAAAACTTATTTAAAATTATTATTATTTTTCACTTGAAACGAGTTGTCGTGATTATTCTAAATGTAGGATAAGTCTCAACATTAAGAGTTAGACCAAGACTGGGTTCACGGATAAGCACAGCTATAAGGTAAATAAGCAATGTAAATTTACTTTAACTTTGTAGAAAAGGAAGAGCAGTTGTCAAAAGTATATCACGTATTTGGTTGCAATCCACGTACCTAGGTAAATCAAACAACATTGAAAGACAGGTTTATTACGACAAGAGAGAAAGGGAAGGAGAGGGGGGGGGGGGGGGGGGGGGGTTTGATTAGAAAATCATCAAGTTTTAACTGTTTCTTTAATGTATACTTTCTAGTTGTTCAAAAAGATTGGCTTCCGATTTCAATAGATTAAACAACAAAAAAAAAAACTGTTGGTTGTGTTTACATGGCATTATTTGAAAATTAGCACTGTAAACAGCAAATATCAATCTATACTTTGTATTCCAGGTTTTCCCTTTGGTGGTTTAGTCTATAGAGAGAATTCGGCACCATCGAATGCTAGAATTACTAAAGCACGCCGAGAACGCTATTTTTGAAAATCACTTGAAGGAAAATGATTTAAAAATTCAATGTCTTTTTTTTGCGTATCATTGCTATTAATTTATTTAGCTATGCGATGCAAGGACGATAAACAGATTTTCCATCTAATAAAAAACAAAAAAAAAACAAAAAAAAATTCACCGAAACTTTTAAAACCATCTACAAAAAAATCAATTAAAAAATGGTTGAAAATCATTGTAATTTTACTTCTTTTTGTCTCCATATTTAACAATGCAGTGAAAAACATAATTACAATTTTCAAGGGGGTTGTGAAAGGATGTCTGATTTCAGGCCTCTCTGCAACTCAGGTTGTCAAAATACTTGGTCTTCTTAGGAACACTATTCTCAAACTCTACAAGCAATTGAGGTCTGTAAAATTAAAAAACAACCTCTATGAAAAACCAAAATACACTCATAAGAAACCTGCATTTTCGAGTGACTGTGAGGTAAGAGAAATTCTCCGTGCTGAGAGAAAAAACCCTAGATTTACACTCAATCAACTCTCTACCCAAGTAATACTAGGACGCACGATTGGTATAAGTTTGATCCTACAAGTTTTACGAAGAAACTGATTTAAATATTATGTACCGTCTGCTTTACTATTTTTGAAAAGATGTCACAAAATAAAACGGAAATCGTGGGCCAAAGTCTATAAAAATTACACAAGTTTTGACTGGGCGACAGTTATCTGGTCAGATGAAAGTCATTTTGAGATTGGTTTTTTTACGAGGAAGCAACCTCAATGAATACAATATTACAGCAAAAAATGTAAGCACGGTCTTATTATAACACACCCTACGGTTTCCAGTAATTGTGAAAAGGTGTGCGTTTGGGGGTGCTTTTTCTGGAGCAGGTACTAGCGATCTCTACTTTCTACCACTAGGGCCACCATGAATCGCCAATTATATTTGAAAGTTCTTGAAAGTAATTTGTTACCATTTATTGAAAAGACTAAAACAAGATTTTTAGGTAAAAATGTTATTTTTATGCAGGATGGGGCTAGTTATCATTGTCATAAAGAGGTGAAAAATTGTTTTCGGATCACGATATTGAGACTATGATTTAGCCACCACAATCTCTTGATATTAACCCCATTAGAGATGTCTGAAAATATATTGAAAATGATTTGTCAACAAAGAATCCATATGTTCCTTCTTATGTTGCAATGGATTCTATTTCATCAGATTCATGGTTGAATATGAAGCCGAGTCATCTTAACAAATGAATAGAATCTATGCCGAGACGGGTCAACAAAGCAAGAAAACTTCGTAGCAGAAATATGTCATAGATAGATAGAAAATCTGTTTATTGTCCTTACATCACATAGTTACATAATTAAAATAATAATAACAAAGATATA
>QVTG01000539.1:2500-10814 GCA_013305925.1 Geotrichum reessii
GTACAAATGCACGAACAGAAACTTAGCCGCTGTGAACAATAGCAATGAATATGAAAAAATTAGTCAACTAAGTGGACTTCCAAAAGTCGGCTCTTGCATACATCATGATAAAAACAAAAATAACAATTGTCCAAATTTAAAGCTTTTCAACAATGCCATGTCAACAGCGCTTATCAAGTTGAATGCAAAATTTGAAGAGAACTCGATACAAAAAGCTCAGAACGGGTTAATGACTCAAATGAGCTCCGAAAATTTGGCATTTAGCGAAAGATTGACAACAATATTTTGGTACTTGTTTAAAGAGTACATGATGTATCCTTCGAGATCTTATCATGTGCAACAATGCTTAAAACAACAAAAATTACGTCTATCGAACCGTCATCATCAACTTTTACAGGAGCCACTAACAAAACTAAGAGATTTCGCACGAGTCAATTATACTTTTTGCCAATATCTGGGAGCAATGATAAACATTCTTGTACACAGAGAATGGTTATTCAATTATATTGGAGTTATTCTTTCAGAATTTCCAGTCTTGGTAGCCCGATGGAGGGAACTAACTAAAAACAATTGGTTAGAATTTGGAAGCAACAAAAAAAGTTGGATGTGGGAAAAACGCGCTGATGAGATTAATGCATTGCGTGCGGTTCGAACTTCTTGCTATCTGATTTGTAAGTTTTTTGACTCAAAGCATGATGAAATGGAAATATACCAGTTTTGTCATGGTCTCAATGATGATGATGATGATAAAAACAGAAGTAAAAAACACTTTGGTGGTATTCATTATCGTCAGTTCATTTCTCCTAGTGCTCAGTTTAAGCGAAAATCATGCTTTGACTTATTACTAGAGCTTAGCAAAGAAGAATACGGTATGGGCCCAACGGCTCGATTAACTTTAACATATGTATTTTCACGCATACAGATACATCCAGAAATAATGATCTCTTTGCGAAGTGCACGTGAAATGGATCCCGACTACTTTAGGATTAACAGAATTCCACTGCGATGCTTTGTGATGGTGTGGTCGAAATTAATACTGTTGCAATACGACGCAAAGATTGAACATGAAAACACAGTCTCTGATACACTCAATAGAAGTGATTGTCATAAAAACTACGGTAAAAACTTTTTCGAAGACAGATCGAAAAGGAACGAGATAAAACGGCTTGCTGACTTGGAAGTCAGAACAGTTATTGCGTTAGAGCATAACACGACCATCCGAGAACTCTACTTTCAACTGTTTCCAGAACTTAATACCAAGTAAGTACTGCAACATTTGATAAAAATGCTATTTATATTATTTTGGTTATTTATTCAAATTTATTGAACTTAAAAAAACTAAATAAGGTGTGACGCAGTACCTACAATTTCTTGACTTCTCTAACTTAATTATTTTGACCACTCTTTAATAGCATTGCACAGTACTCGTTTACACGAACATTTGGTGTAGCTGAGTTATTAGAAAAGCTTCAGAAAATTCCAGACATTTTATTGGGAGACTCGGTGGATTTCCTACAATCAGATAACGAATATGAAAAGCTTTTGCAAATGGGGTCTACTGCCTCTTTCAAACTGCAACAAAATGCACAGATTTCACCATTACCAAAAATCTTTTCGAGTAATTCTGTGACCCAGCTTACTTCACATCCGCTTTGTGAACTGCATGGTTTAGATTTGCCTGAAATTATTTTTGATCCAATTTCGTATGAAGATCTGATTTTAAACACGGCTGTTGACGAAGGAAGTGTAGCGATGTCAGATGAAATCAAAGATAGTGTACAATGCGAGTATTATTATGAAAAACAGCTTTGGGAGTCAACAGGGAACGAAACAGAAAAAGAAAAAAAGTCACAAGATTATTATTATCAGCGTCAGAAACGGTCTTTCCACGGGTGTATCAAGAGGAGTTCATTGCGAAAATGGGTATACCAAAAAAAAAATTAAAACAAACTATGAAGCTACCAAACATTGATATATGTCTAAGACTATACAAAAAAATCAAAAATAAAAAAAAATGAAACAGTTATCAAAAGAATGACAATTCTATTTGAGAATCTTGGCTATTTTTCATTTTTATGTAGTTTCAAGCACAAGCTTTTTTATTTATTTATTATTTTGATGGGCATTGCTTCAGAATAATCGAAAATCATCTTCAAATACATCTTAATTGCTCTGTTATATTACCTCTCAGTTTTTACTGCAAAATACTGCAGAAATAAAGACTGTGTTTGAATAATGAACAATACATTAGAATTCTTGTTTTGAAGTAGAATACGTTGAAACCAGGGTCTAAATTTTTCTATTTTTTTGTTATAAATGATTGGTTCATACGGCTACTCTAATATAATAGGTAGATAGAAAATATGTTTATTGTCCTTACATCAAATAGTTACATACTTAAAATAATGATGATAACAAAGATATACAAAGAAGACATGAAATTCAAAAAAAAACATTTATCTCTATGAGACTTTAAAATTAGCGTTCTCAGCGCGCTTTAGGTGTTTCAGGCATTTGATGGCGCCGAATTCTCCATGAAATAACACATGTGCTAAGGGAAACCTGCGATAAATAATACTTTAACATGATTATAAACATTTTTTTTTTTTATTTTTAAAAAATTATATAAATATATTTGTACAAGTTTGCTTGTAAAGGAGGAAACGGCTAAAACTCGGGCTGTAATTAAAAAAAAAAAACGTACGCATACTATAGTGATTAAATTAATCTTACAATCATTTTTTTTCTGTTTTATATACCACAAAAGCATGTAGAAGCAATAAAGAAGTCCTGTTGTTTTAGATGATTAAAAGACTTAAAATATGTATATAAAGGTATCAGAAACACTAATATATGTATATACGTATACAATATTTGATAAAAATCTATTTTTTCATTTTTTTTTTTTTATTTATTTTTTTTTTATCACAATCTCAATAAATACAATTTAATTGTTCTGAATTGCTTCCTTAGCTTTTTATGCCTTTCTGTTAATAATAATAATAATAATAATAATAATAATAATAATAATAATAATAATAATAATAATTAAATAATATAATAATAATAATAATAATAATAATAATAATATAATAATAATAATAATAATAATAATAATAATACTTTTTTTTTTTTTAAAAAAAAAAAAAAAAAGAAGGAGAAAGAAAAAAAAAAAAAAGAGGAGGGGGAGGGATCCGAGCTTTATTTTTTTTTTTTGTGAGCGCTGCATAAAGATTATTGTTTCTGAGCGTTGGTACCTCTTTTTTTTTTTTTTAAAACAAAAAAAAAAAAAAAAAAAAAAAAAAAAAAAAAAGTAAAAAAAAAAAAAAAAACCCTTTTTTTTTTTTTTACCGTAGTAAAAAAAAAAAAAAAAAAATCTACTTGTGGGAACAAGCTCATGGAAACGAAGAAGATGTATTGTGAATCTCCGGCTGTACACATATGGTACGTTCCTTTATTTAATTTTTTTTCTTTCTTTCTCCATAATCGGACTACAGCCGCTATTGCTGTTAGTGGAGTAGCCTCAAGTTTAAATCCAAAAGGTTTGAAAAACCGTTTTTTTTTTTTTTTTTTTTTTTCGTAATTTAAAGATATACTTTATTTTATCAATAGTTTTTATACATGTTTATTTATTTCGTGTTTAAATGTCTGTGTCCCCCCCCTTTTTTTTTTTTTTTTTTTTTTAAACCTAAAACAACACTGATATTTTAACCCTAAAAACTGGGTTAAAAATAAGTTTTAGTTTACGTTTTCTTGATGTTGACCAGTTGGAGGCGGTACTCCTCCTGCCACTGCGGCAGCTTCTTTCTCTAGTCGGCGCTGTGTATGCAGTGAGTATTCGGACTCCTCGGGTGGAATATACTTCCAATCGTTTTTCACAACCCCCATAAGTTCACGCATGCGGCGCTCACACGCGCGCGCTGGCCGGCCCAACTTCTCGCCAATTCGTTTCCACTTGCCATCTTCATCTTCTTTAAATACCTGCTGCAGCGCGTTGTCTTCGGCCTCCTTCCATACAGTGTGTTTCATATCCGCATAAAAGTGCTTCTTGATTGCGCCCGCGGACCGCTTAGGAAACGCCTGAGTGATTTGAGGCCATTTTGTACCAGACTTGACCAGATCTCGCAGCTTATCCTCCTCTTCTTTAGTCCATGCCATAGGCCGTGTGTTGGGCTTCTTCTTCGCGGCAGGTAACGCGGTACCATTGTTGGTCTGGAAAATTTCTTCGTTATTGTTCTGACTAGTTTTGATTTTTTTTGCGGGTGGCTGTCGCGTTTTTTGCTTGGATTGCGATGGCTGTTGCTGCGACGACTGTTGGGGTTGATTTTGCTGTTGGAGATCATCAGATGAATTGTACTTTCTTACAAGTCCATTGCTCATACCATCCAGCTGAGTTGAAGCAGTCAACAAATATCCCCCGTTCTGGCCAGCCGTGACGGAGTTGGTTCCAGGAGCTAAAGCAGATGCAATGGGCAACTGACCGTTGCTTATAGACGGTTGCGGCTGAGACAGCTGTTGCTGTTGTTGCTGTTGTTGACCATCAGCAGAAACTACCAGGAGATTGTTAGTATCAGGATTAATATTACTATTACTACCCATGGTATTCTGGGCAGATGATGGAGTAAGCGTACTTAGCAATGTGTCATAAGGATCAGGCGTTGGCCGATTCAAGTTGTTATGTTGTGGTTGCTGTTGTGGTTGCTGTTGCGATTGCTGCGTAGTTTGCTGCTGATGCTGACCAAATTGATCAGTCGTGAAATTAAGCAGGTTGTTAGAGCCCATAGTACCGACAGTACCCATGAGCGGTAACGGAGCTTGGTTATTAGCTGAGCCATACGAGTTAATCTTGTTGTGGTCACGTGAATTACGTGACAATGGGGTTAGGTTAAGTTGTGTAGGCGCGCCAGTAATAGAAGTGGGAGGCGGCGGTGAAGAAGACGAAGTAGTCGTTATTGGTAGTGAAGTTTGTTGGTGCTGAGTAAGTAGTTCGGGTCGACCAGGCAAACTGTACAACGGATTGATATTGTTCTGAATCAAATTATTGGTTGTTACTGGCTGCTGTTGGGCCTGGTGGTTGGAATATCTGGGTAGGTTGAGATTGGGAATAGACATGGGAAGAAGTTGAGGCAATTGTTGAGGGTTTAAAAGAGGTTGTTGAGTAATATAAGGTGACTGCTGTTGGTGTTGTTGTTGCTGCTGCTGCAGCTGTTGGTGTTGGTAGGTTTGGTGCTGGAGCTGCTGCTGTTGTTGCTGTTGCTGCTGTTGAGGCGAGAGAGACTGGAGAAAGGACATTGTAAAAATATCGTCGGTAAGTTGGTTGTATATATGGCGTATTTATGTTACAGTATTTAAACGATAGTTTTTTGGAACTTGAAACTTGTATATGGCAACGTAAAAAAATTAAAATAAAAAACGGTGCTGGTTGAGATGTAAAATATTCTGAAAATAATGACGCGAAAGCCTTTGCTTAAAGTCTAGCGAGTTGGTCAAAATAAAACTTGGTTTTGGCGATTGTTTGTGCTGCCGGGGAAGTTGACAAATAGCCTAAACGCTTGTAAGAAAAAAAAAAAAAACCTTTACCAAAAAAAAAAAAGAGTTGAAAAAAATTACAAGACGAAGGAGGAGAAGATGG
Source organism: Geotrichum reessii (assembly GCA_013305925.1). Taxonomy (NCBI): domain Eukaryota; kingdom Fungi; phylum Ascomycota; class Dipodascomycetes; order Dipodascales; family Dipodascaceae; genus Geotrichum; species Geotrichum reessii. The sequence goes on from QVTG01000539.1 coordinate 8,133, forward strand.
TAAGAAGAAAGAAAAAAAAAAAGAGAAGAGATACGTAACTGTACTTGTATTTTCAAAATGCGTGTTTACTAAGAAAAAAAAATTTTGGGTTATGTTTTCTTTTTTCTTCCAGCAGAATCTGCCGGATATAAAATAATGATAAAAAAAAAAAAAAGAGACACCAACTAGCTTTGGTTCAGCTTGGCTGTTTTTTTTTTTTTTAAATTTTTTTTTATTGAATGGTAGTATTGTACCGAAAAAAAGCAAAAAAAAACACTAATGTTACCACAAAAGATAAAGTATCTAACTAGGTTTTTTTTTTATTTTGTAAAAACGGGTTTAAAAAGACAAAATGTTTTCCCAAATAACCCATAAAGGTAGTTGTCGCAAAGAGCGTAAGTAGAAATGAAAGAGATAGAAACGGTTTTATCAATATCTTTTAAAAGAAACCAGTGAATAAAAAAAAAAAAATAGAATTATGAGTACAGAAACAAAAAAAAAAGATAATAGAATACAGAATATTTTATTCAAAAAGTTCAAAAAAAAAATCATTACTATTTTTAAATTCAAGACAATTTGTAGACTAAGATGAAAAAAAAAGCTGAATCTTTCAAATCTTTTTTTTTTTTTTTTTTGAACTTTAATGAAAAAAAATGAGACAAGTTGACGATCATTATGATCACCTTAAAGATAATAGAAAGTAGAAGTTATCTTGTAGTCAAAATTATCAACTTCTGTTTAATTCTCACCCCCTCTTCTTTCTTTTCGGCTATCGGTGTTTTAAAAAACTCAAGATTATTACCTGTCTTTTCAAAAAAAAACTTTTTTTATCAATGATAGTTAGATTTTATTGGACATTGAATGTATCAAACAGTTGGGCGACAACTGAATGCACTTGAATAAAGTATGGAGAGATTCTTATGACGCTATTGAACCCAACGGCAGTTTTCTGACCGAAAAACCCAAAAAGCCTGTAATTGCGCCCTTGAAACCCCCTGTCTCTATGTAAAATAGTCCTGCAAATAATAAGCATATTTGCTGTCAACAGAAGAAGAAAAGAAAGAAGAAGAAAAAAAAAGGATAAATAACTTTGAATAGTTTTTCGCAATGTCACAGAATTCTTAGGTTACATTCCGTTCATGTACATTTCAGATGCCTACACGCATTGCTCTTTCCGATCGAGTCATGAAAGTCATGGTCTAAAACAAGAAACACCAGGTTTTTGACAGCTAAAAAATTGATAATTAACTTCAGTAGGATTCTTCATGTATATATTTATATATTTGAAAGCTAGAGGAACTCTAAGTAATATTACAATCTCGGATTTTAGTCTGCGACATAAAAATCTTTCAATGTTGGGACTTCACATGTCAAGTAAGGTATCGATTACATGCTGCCTCAAGAATTCGGAGCTTGAAAATCTAAATCAGATCCTCAAAATGGCCTTTAGTGGCTTTTTTATTTATTTTGATATTTTTAATAACCGAACAACAACTCATTTCTAGTCTTTTTTATCTTATTTTTTGAAAAAAAAAAAAAAAAAAAAACTCATTGAATGAAAAATTTCACTATTAATCTTTTTAAACAAAAAATAAAAGAAGAAAAAGCAACACACAATTTTGTTACACACTTTATTGGACATTTTTTATGCTGTTAAATGAGGAATTGGCGTCAGGATAAACATGATCAACTTGCCTTGCTATCCTTTTTTTTTTTGTAAAATTTGGATTTAAAATTACTTTCTTTTGACAACCGTCGTACCCCCTTATAGTAGTGACTTTTGGTTATAAATAATAAAACCGATCTCAAGGCTGATTTTTTTTTTTAAATACATTGATGTCTCATCATATCTAAGCATATATATAACTATATCTTAGATTATACGATTTATTCGATTTGTGTGGGCACAATGCCGTGGGTACTGTAAAATCAGGTACTATTACGACTAGATATGCCGTACAAACAGTATTTGTACAACGCCATATAAAGTTACAACATTCATTTTTGGCTGGTTTTTAATCGTCAAACGTGTTTTATGATTAAACGCTTTAAACTGCGCAATAAAAAAAAAAAGGTCTCGGATTTCCTTGAGAACTTAACACTATAACGACTCTATGATTCTACCATAAACAGAATCAAAAATAAAACGTTTTTTTTTTTAATAATAAAAAAAAACCAGACAACCTTACTTTTTTTTTTTTGTTTTACCTCTAACCTTGGTTTGTATACTTACTAATGCATATAAGTGCATAGTTTTTGCAAATTTAAAATAGTATCGAAATCCTATTTTGTCTGCACTTTGCTGTTTTAAATATAACAAACATATATCAATCTTTCCGCTTATATAATGTAGGGCTTGTTTTCTGATGATGAATCATTGGTTTATGCATCTTATTACGTTATATTGGTGCAAGTTTTTTTTTTTGATGATGTCATCAGACTAAAGTAGTATAACCTAAAATGTGTGTGATCAGGAGTACAGATTTCTGACTTATTACTAAGGCCTAATTAGGTGTCAGGCTCATGAGATGTAAAATGTCACAGCCCGCGGGCATCACTAAAGATAAGATTGAGACCAAACTTTTGAAGGTATTATTTCACTGCCACCACATTGTACCTGTCTATATTATTATTATTATTATATTATTATTATTATTATTATTATTATTATTATTATTATTATTATTATTATTATTATTTATT
>QVTG01000054.1:0-83167 GCA_013305925.1 Geotrichum reessii
TTTTATTATTATTATTATTATTATTATTATTATTATTATTATATTTATTATTATTATTATTATTATTATTATTATTATTATTTACTATTATTATTATTATTATTATTATAACTATTACTGTGTGAGTCACTAAGCCATTTATAGTTCACCTACACGAATTGTTTCAAATGGCTGAACCATATTGATGGTTTTCTTTTTTTTTTTTTTCTTTTATTGACTCAGCCATCATCTTCCTTCTCTTCTCCATCTTCAACAGTTCCCAACCGTTTCACGACCAACTGAGCCTAAAACCTCATCACCCCTTCGTTCCCATGTCAATACTATGAAGTCTCCAGCTTGGATATTAATACCCTCCGCTATTATTATTATTTACTCTCATCTTGTAATCATTCCTGGAGTTTTCGACTTTGACTTTCTCTCCGTCTCCTCCATCAACCTTCATTCGCTACAACTAACGCCTGAAGCCCAACAGGCTGTTCGTCGGCGGACTGGAAATAGTGCGCCGGGTTATATTATTCATCCTTTCAACTATTGTGAATCTTATTATGTTCATCCTGACCATCCTGAGACTTCAGAAATGAAGGTCAGGTGTCCAAATTCACCCTCACTTGGCTTTTATTTCGACTTTCAGACCATACTAGGCATTCCTGATAAAATAACACAAGATCAATCTTCCGCTCGCGCTGATATGCTAAATGAATTCAATTCTCTGCTCAAAAAATTTAAACGAACTTCCATCCTCTACGCATTTTTGACCCTTGTTATGGTCTTTTCACGTCTTTCTCTTGTCTCATTAATTGTTCCTCTCCGACTGGTTCAACTGCGGCTTCCCTATGACCGATCGTCAGCGCTACAAAGCAGATTTCTCACACTCCGTGGTCTGTTTTCACTTTCTTATATTTTTACTTTCGTGTCAGCCAATTTGCAGGTAGCCCTTGCCATGCTACATTATCGAAACTATTTTTACCAGGGTATGTATGACACCCAAGGCAACGCTGGCGTTGAAGTCACACTGAGTAAAAGCGCTTTAGCATATACTTTTTTGGTGCTAATTTTGGGCTATATTGAGCTCTACCCGGCCATTACATACATGAGCCAGCGGCCGTCGATGTCTAAGGGCTTCCACGCCGACCCTATAAACGACCTAGAGGCTCTTGATCTAGACTCGCTAAATGAGTCTTTGTTTTCATCTCATTCCGACCCGCTCTCCGACTATATGGAACCGTCCCACGAAAAATACAACACAACGACTCATGTGGATGCTGGCACCTCATCCAGCTACCTTCACAGCGACTACGAAGTTGAGTCAATTTGCTCCTACAATGAATCGCTGACATCCCTGACAACGCCTTCTTTGCCGTCATTACAGGCTTGCTCTACAAATCAATCTGGGTTTGAGTCGACGTCTTCAGTTGTATCCGAAGTTTCAACGACATTTCAGTATGGTGACATTCACACGGCCTCATCTTCTTCAGCTCCTTCAATACGCTCAATGTCTTCTACAACAGAGAATCCATTCAGTCGTTAGATCATTTATTTATCTACAATAATTATTTATTTCATTTTTTTTTTTATCATTATCATCATTACTTTTATCATTATTAATATAATATCCATCATATTGAAGTATTAAAAATAAAATTTGTAAACATTAACTTTCATATCATAATAAGCTGAGTTTGCTAAGTCTGATAGTACTGATAATGACTCAAGACTTTTTTTTTTTTTTAACTGTCATTTAGAAGTAGGAAAAAAAAAAAGTCGTAAATTAATTTTGGAGTTTTATTGTTTTTTCATACTAAAGTTAGCATAATTTAGCATAATTTATCATGAGTTACAGCATAGTTTAGTATAAGTTATTATATGGATTTTTTCTTCTATCTTGCATAATCGCATTACCCACATTTCTCCCAGTGTTCAAGCTAACCTTTCAATCAAATACAAAGCTCATGTTTGCAACGATTACGAACGCCAACGCATGGGACCATGACGACGGTGTACAACCGTTTCTTGTTGTCAACTCTGCACGCGATGAGATTTTATTGTATGAGTCGCGATATCATCCTAAAGTATGTACTTTTACTGACTAGGTCTTGGTAGCAGGTACTAATATTTAATTTTGCAGAGCCACAATCACTACTCAATCAAGAAGTACGCTGCACAAAGTGACCTTGACACTATCCGATGCTTTGAATACTCTAAAACACGACCTGGTATGTTTCAGTACTTTTATTTTTTTTTTAATTGATTCTTTAAATACTAACTATTACATTTCAGGTTTTGTTGGAGCTGGGCTCACTAATGGCACGACCGCGCTTTTCAATCTTTACGACATTCCTACACACTCGCACCGTACTCGAGGGAACTTCAATAAAATCCGACCGCCGAACAAACACTCACAGTCAGTGACGGGACTTTCATTTAATAATACTGATTATATTGCTGTTGGGTACGACAAGAAAAGCGATTATGATTGCCTGCATATCTGGAATCTTGAAACTGTCATGTCTGCACAGCATCATGGTCATATATCTTCACGCTCATCACAAAAGCCTATAGTGTCATTTTGTCCGAGTGAGGGTATTGCATCATTGACTTTTGCACCCAATGCTACTGATATTCTTCTTGTTGGTACCAGCAACTCAGGCCTGCTTAAGGAATATGACACACGCGTAGCTACAACCGCTACACCTAATTTTCAGATTCAGCACAAGTGCGTGTACGGTATTACATTTGATCCTTTCGATCCCCATTACTTTTCATCACATTCTGCTGCAAACCCAGGAATGATAGCGTTTTGGGATCGCCGGTATATTCGTGCGGGCAACCGTGATTCTTTGCTATTGTTAAACCCAGTAGGTGATACAAGGTCAAATAGCCATTTTCCAATGCTACGTCTTTCACATACAAGGAGAGGTGAATTCGCTCTATTACAACAACACACCGACAAAGTGAAGCGCTGGCAGACTGATATACAGACGGCAAATGGCAAAAATCATGTTTTTGTGTCTTCTGTTACAGAAGCTCCTACACTGCAGGACCGGGTCGTCTCGTTTGATTACATAGCTGATTTAGAAAATCCTCTTTCCATAAATTTTTTATGTGTGCGCCAGTCTGGAGAGATTTTTCGGATGAAAGTGACAGAGTCCAGCAAGGCTGTAAAATTTGACCCAACTGATGTAATAGCAAGCGCGGACTCAGACGGCATTACTTTTGTGATGCCTAACACAGAACAGGCTCTCATGATTCCAATCCAGACAAAACTTGAGGCGTTTGTTCTAGGCGCCGACAACAAGTCGGAGCCGCCCCAAAAATCAGTCTTGTTGAATCCTTCTGCAATTCTTGATAACGACATATCTGCCCTCATGCGGCGCCTTGCGATTGAAGGCTACGGCTTGAATCCCCAGCGCAATATAAAGCTATTTCACCCTGACCGGGATAGGATGCTACATCCGAAAGCTCGAGAACTTTACTACATCTGGAACTGGATTAACCTTGCTAAACGGTCTGCTCAAAAGGGATCCATGACTTCAGGGGACTTGGATCTTTCTTTTGAAGGTATTTTGGGCCTTTGGCGAGGCTATTCTGGGCATGTAGGAAAACAACGCGTACTTGGTGCGAGTGAATCAAACATAATGTCGGAGTATGACTATGCCATGTTGCTTCAGAATCTTTCTAGTAGAAAATCGATACACACTGTGTATTTTTCAAAATCAAAAACACGGCGCGCGTTGCGCCAATTGTGCCTCAAAGTTGCCGGCTGGAGCTTTGAAATTTCTGAGCTTGAAGAAAAGCTTCAAGCACTTGAGACCAACCACGAGTACGAGAAAGCTGCAGGTTGGGCTGTCTTCCATGGAAACATTGAGCGAGCTGTAGAGGCCCTCTCGCGCTCAAACTCATCGCAGTTACTTCTTATGGCCACAGCATTGGCTAGCTATCTTAATAGACCTGCCGGCTCTGCAACCGCAGTTACAATCATGAACAGTAATGGGTTTAAAGCTGAAGAATGGCGTTCGTTGTGTACAAGTCTTGCGGCCGACGTATCAAACTCATATATGAAGGCTGTATTTATGCATGTGTCAGAAGGTGCCTGGGACAAGGTTTTAGCTAGTCAGTTTTTACCTCTCAATGAGCGGCTTGGCATTGCCCTACGGTTTCTTGACGATGCATCATTAACAACATATATTGACGACCTTGCCAATGATTACATTAGGCGAGGCCATCTTGAAGGAATTTTGCTAACTGGAATCACGCCGGATGGCTTAAGCTTGCTCCAGAATTATATTGATCAAACGTGCGATGTTCAGACAACAGCTGCTATAATTGCACAAGTTCCACCAACAGGGTACTACAATGCCGAATTGAGTAATGTTGATGAGTGGATTGAAAGTTATCGTATTCTTCTGAATAGCTGGAAGCTATTTGGGCAACGCTCACTTTTTGATGTTAAGCGTGGTAAAAACATGGTTGAACGACAGGTTTGGTTGCGATGTAATCACTGCAAAAGCTTGATCGACGGTAAGGGGAATGTTAAGACTTCAACCAAATCTGGATCTGTGATTAAAAAACAGTCACTTCAGCAGCTTCAGCTACCACCACAAAATATCAACGGTCCAGCTACCGAACTACGCTGTAAGAGCTGCAATCATCCGCTTCCACGCTGCACCATTTGTCAGATTTCACTAGGCGTATTTGCCCGAACATCCCCTGTGGCAGCTACCATCAACAGCACAGACTCAACAACTCTCACTATCACCAGCTTGACAGCAGGAAGCGTGGCGGCGGCAGCTGTTGCCCGTGATTCAAACTTTGCGCGGTGGTTTACATTTTGTCTTTCGTGCAATCATGGTATGCATGCATATCACTTGCAGGATTGGTTTATAACGCACAGCAGGTGCCCTGTACCAGATTGCAACTGTCTTTGTGGCAAGAGCTTTGATTAGCTTGCGGTTCACTCATACTCCTAGGGCCTTCTTTTCATCTATAGATTCTACTCCATGAATTTATTTTCAATATTTGTTCAATAATAAATTGTTTTATAGTTGGTACTCTAAAGTAAGTAGATGGTTAGTATAAAAACTTTTTTTATCTCAAGATACTCATTAGTAATGCAACTTACTGTCAAAATCCAGCACTGTTTCTTCCCTCCAACAGTCAAGCACCCATTGTGTGCCAACAATGTGTCGTAATTCTGCTACGTAGTTGGCAGCCATATCGGCACGAATTGCATCCAGCCTTTCAATGCCCCCTGCAGGGCTACAAATGATAATATTAGCTTCTTTGATGCTCTTGACAATAGTGGCGCCGCCAAAAACTGAGTAGTTTTGTGCCCTTAAAAGATCGTGATACCGTTCACTATTTTGAAAACCAGAGGTAGTCTCATCATAACTGAGCTTTTTGACCTTACTAGGAAAGTCAAAAAACATTTTAAAACTAATAAAGATGATACATTTGGGCAAAAAGTTTTCAACCTGTTGGCTTATTTTAATTTTGACTTTTTTCACATTGATGTTTTGACAATTCTTTTCAGATATAGTCATTTTCTCCATGAGCTGTTATTGAAGAAGTCAGCAAAAGTAAATTAAAGAAAAAGATTGATAAATAACCATTGTAATATCTCACCTTGCGCAGCTCAATGGGATGAATGTCTTCATAGTAAGAGTCGCCGTACTTGTCTACGTTTTTGTTTGAGTCTACAATTCCATCCTTGCCTGCATGAAGAATATGTCTAACACTTATGTTAATGAAAATGTGAAAGTATGAGAAGAAAAAAATTGTTTTACTCACTTGATTTGAATTGGGACAATCGATTGATGTTTGATGCAAGACAATAGCCAGCTGGGTCTTAAAATACTTCCATCATATCCATTTTTAAAAAGACCTAGTACTCTCACTAAAACTATATAAAAAAAAAAGGTTAGTAAATCCAGTGTAGTATTTCACAAGCAAATTTTTACCTTTATCTGCAATGACATAAAATTTGTCATTATTTTTCTCCCATGATTGAGCTACTTTGCCACCATTCTGAAGCACCATTTCTTCTAACCTATTGCGCTTAACCAATGGCTTTTCTTGATCAGACAAAATGTAAAATACATATCCATCAAATATGTATGAGTCAACTGTGCCATTAAACTCTCCAGGTGTGTACTGAATAATTTTTCGCTTCTTTACAATCCTTGATGGATTCAGACGCTTGTTTTGAAGTTTAGTTTTCGTGTTAATTTTTATTTCCACCTCTTTTTCCAACTTCATGAAATCGTTGAATGACAAACATGTTTTCCAGTCTTTGTCGTCACGTATTTTGACAAACCTAGGGAATCGAAGAGTTTTTGTCGTGCGGAATTGGTGTGTAGTAATGACCTGAGCACCTTTAATCTGAATAACGATTGAATCTTGTGGTTTTATCCACTTATCTGGAGCTTCTCGGTCATTATATTTGCCGGCCATTTTGATATATTCCACTGGAGGATTTGTTTTATCCCAGTCATGCCATTTTCCTTCAGTGAGATGTTGAATTGTTTTGTAGTCAAGAGCTGTAAGACCACCACCTACTTTACAGAAAGACCAAAATTCAAACTCTTCTTTATCTCCTTTTTTAACTCTCAGAGCACATAAATAAGATGCCAATAATTTGCTGCGGTTACCATTGCCATAGTATCCCCCGACGACGCATACTTCAAGATTTTCACCAAATTCTTCAAGATAATCCGGTTTGTGCTTGACCCAATCAAGGTTTCGCTCGCTAACTCTGTAAGGTGAATCGGGGTTTTTAATAACTAGACCCTCAGATGCAGTCTCAATAACTCTTTTCAAACAGTTCATGATCTCAATGTCAGTTGAGGCATCAACATAAGGTAGCACTTTGAGATAATTTTGAACACCTTTTATTATTGTTTCTAATGTTTTCCGTCGTTCTGACAACTTGAATTCTACTAATGGCTGACCGTTCAGATATAAAATGTCAAATACCAAAAATAACGGATGCATCAAATTTTTGCTGTTTATTTCGTTCATAGCAGCGGTTTTTACCGATCCGAAAGGAACCACAGTTTTCATATGAGGGTCCCAAGCAACCATTTCACCGTCTAGAATACAACTTTTCACATTCTCATGAAACACACCTTTCAAGTTTTTTGTCAACCCGCCTCTGACTGAATCTAGTGAATCTCCGTAGAGATATGTATAGTTCTTAGCCTTTCGACTGTAAAATTTGAATACTTTACCATAATCGTCCATATGAAGTTGAATTCGTTCGCCATCCATTTTTTCTTCAATATAAAAATGACCAGGCATGAGGGTTACAATTTCTTGAAATGTATTTTTCTTGAATGATGCAAGCTGTGGCTGAAAGCATGACATGAGAGATATCATTTGATTCTTTGATATGAATGTTAGATAGATAGATAGATAGATAGATAGATAGATAAATATAATTTTAAAAAAAATGATAATAGTACTTACCGACGAAGAAAGTCTGACATTCGGATCATACAACTCCCAGCAAACGCGTTTAAGGTTACTTGTAACATTGAACAATGACATCGCATCAGGATGCCATAAACCTAAGATAGATTTTTCACTGAGACCATAGTGCATATCTGAATTTGTTAGCATAGACAGAAAAAAAGTTCCTGTATTATTTACCTCTTAAAATTATCTTAATCACCCATTGCATTTCCTCTGCATTCAGAGACTCGCAAAGTGTGATCATCGTCTGCACTTGACTATAAAAATTGTTAGGCTCTTTTTCACCACATGCATCAAAATACTCACCTATCTCTGTCATTACTCAGCTTGTCAAGAAGATCATTCACTTGATCAACAGAAAGATTACCAGGTGGTCGATTGCCCTGGCGCTTTTTGAGTACCTCATAGCAGCGCTGGGGAAAATCGCCGGTAGAGTTCCGAAACCCTACTTTCCACTGGGTCAACGATTTTCCATCGTCAGAGTTAGGATCAATACTCTGTATCTTCATTAAAAGCCTTGCAATTGCTTTCTCCTTAAGACTATACATTCGGTCTGCATCTTTCTGCTTCAGTTGTTAGAATCTAGCTAAAACGAATCACGTTTGCAGACCTACATCTGGCATTACTTAAATCTAGTTAGCTAACTTTTCTTAACAAACAGGTTTTATAGAAAACACTCACGTAGCCTAAAAAGAGGAAATATATCGTTTCCAACATTTTCTCTCCATTTTTTAATAAAATTTTCCAGAACAAATGTTCGCAACTCGTACGGTTTTTTTTTTAGCTGGTATTTTTTAATCTTTGTTATGTTGAGTAGTGTATTAAATAGATGGTCACATAATGTACCAAAAAGTGGTGAAGGGCCTTGATTTGTTGGTTTAGAAAGCGGTTCCATTTGGCTCTTGCTCATGTTTTGTTTTTGACTTCGTGGTGGGCTGTCTCATAAATTAATAAAAAAAAAAAAATCTCGCGGGGTTGGGATAAAAGTTCTTAGTTCTTGGCTGTCACACTAACAGAAAAGAAAAGTGACAGACTGTTTTTATTTATTAAATTTTTTTTTTTTTTTTTTTTTTCAATTTCACCTTCAAACCTCTTTCTCGTTACTCATCACCACAATTGTTTCTTCACCATGTCCGTCTTTTCTCGCATCAAAACCATTGCTGAGGCTGACCTTTCTTTAGCCGTTGCTCCAAGTCTTTTCAAGACTGATGATGTAAGTTTCTTTTTTCTCTTCACTAAATCTTTAACTAATTTGGCTTTAGCTTGCTCGATATGGCTTCAAAGGGAAACCACTTTCCATGGCTTTTGATCCAGTTCAAAGTCTTTTTGCAATTGGCTCTGAAAATGGTTTTATTCGTGTTTTTGGTCAGCATAACGTTGATGTTGAGTTTGCTTTGAAAAAGCCTACACCTATTGAATATCTACGAATAGTCAAATCTGTCTATCTAGTTGCTGTAGATGCGGCCCGAACTATTACAGTCTTCAACATGGACACTAGAGAAGAGATATCAAGTCATGTTCTTTATAGTAACGTCTCGGCAGTCACAAGTGATCCTGCAATGGATTGGCTGTTGGTAGGCTTAGAGAACGGCCAAATAGTTGTCTACGATATTGACAGAGGCATTATGTCTGACTTTCGCATTGACAACCTGCAGAAGTCTCTTATGGAAAAATTAAGGTTGTCACCTGTAATCAGCATTGCATTCCACCCCAGAGACCCATCAGTTATTCTTGCTTGCTATACAGAATGTGCAGTTGTCTTCAATCTCATGAAGCAAGAAATTTTATTTGGATTGCGATATGAAGTACCAAGGGGTGCCCCCGGTGGTGATTTTGATCCAATGATTATTGCTCAAGACCGATATCCACCTTTTTTGAAAGCACTATGGCATCCTAATGGACATCATATCCTCACCGTCCACTTTGATGGCTCAATTGTCTTTTGGGACGCTACTGAGGGCATATTGCTTCATGCAAGAACTTTGATTGACACTGATGTCAACATTCCCAAACAATCAAATGTACCTACAAATAATGAGTACAGTTTGATTACTGATATCGCCTGGAATAGCACCCAAAATCCGGAAGAAACGTCTATTTTAGTTGCTGGAGGTCATAGATTTCAAGGTTCTGCTCCCGGTCTAACTATGATTGAATTTGGCATAACGCCAACGGTCGCCATGACATCCTACCAGGCTATGGGCGATTTTTATAGAAATCCTAAACGGCATAGAATTTTTCCAATTCCAGATAATACTGAAGTTTTTGACTTTATCATGATCCCAAAAGAAAACCCATACTATGCTGGATGTCATAATCCACATGCCTTGGTTGCGTTGTTGAACACTGGTGAGTTAACTTCTATCACGTACCCTGAAGGCCTCCCAGTAAGCAACATTGGATCTTTTCCATCTTCATTTTCTTGGATTCATCCTTATGTTACGGCTCTCACTGTTACCCCTTTACCTAGAATTCGACTGATGGGGATGCTTGGTGCAGTTTCTCCATGCGAGCCTTTTTTTATTGGTGGTGCTCCTGCAAGACGCAATTTGCGAAAATATGATTTAAGAAATGCACTTTGCAATGGCCATTCAGATGGTACGATTAGAATTTGGGATGCTTCGCATGGAGAATTAGAAACAGCCAAAGTTTTTGAAATTTCTATTTCAGAGACACTGAGACGTCACAACGACCTGGCAGTTAAAAAAATTTCATTTGCTGGAGCTATTTCTTCAATTGCAGCCGTAATTGAAAATGGCGATCTTATTGTTTACAAGTTTGGTAACGGAAAAAAACTGGACCCTTCAAGATTAATTGACAATCTTAATCTTTCTGATAAAGCTCCTCAATTACAGGATATCCGAAGTAGAACTAATTTGCAAACTGATGGGTTTCTACCGATGTTTCTGCTTAATAACATTTACCAGTCTGAGGTTACTTGTATGATTAATTCTGATTTGGGATTTCTTGCAATTGGTTACCGAAGTGGTCATGTTGTTGTAATAGATCAGCGTGGTCCTACCATTATTTATTCTGATATTATTAGCAACCTGGCAGTAAAAAAGTCTGCTTTCAAGAAAAAAATAGTGGCACATTTAGAATATCCCACTGCTTTAGAGTTTGGCATTTATGCTCTTGGTGATGACAAATACTCTAGTATTGTGTTTTCAGTTGGTTCCTCTCGCGGTAATGTATTTGCATTCAGGGTTTTACCCAGCAATGGTGGCTATGGAGTTCAATTTGACTCTAGCGTGCCTGCTACTGTTGGTCCTGTAAACAAACTCATTCCCATAAATCTGGTAAACGGCACTCCTGCCATAGGCCGAGTTCAAGAAATGGAGCAACTTTCTCAAGGCATTCTAATTACTGGTGGTTTAATTGTTGTGTCAACCGATGAGATTCGAATTCTTAAACAGCCCAAGCACAAATTGTCTCATCGTACTGATATTGAGAGTATTGCTACTTCTGGTGTCAGTTTTATCCGAGAGAATGACACACTTGTGTTAACCTGCATTTCGAAAACTGGAAACGCTCACTACTTTGGACTTCCTTCTTTGAAAGAAATTTTTGTACAAAAATTACCTTTCTGGACTAATCCCGAGTACATTGGGGAGTCTGTTATTCTGCCCAACGGCGACATCATTGTTAGACAAGACAAGATTACCGCGGCTTTGATTAATATCTGGGGAAAGGGTATTCAACAAACTGATATTCCAAGTGATGCTCTATATGATGCAATGAAAATAATTCCACCAAGACCGACTATAAGTACCATTCAGTGGCTCAAAGGCCGTCCCGTGGCTACTATATCAGATATTGACGCTCTTCTTGGCGGTCCTAGACGCCCGCCCTCGAAATTTATGATTGAACAGGAACAAGCACAAAACGAACAGCGCCAGTTGCTTGAAAAGAAAGCTAGACGTCAAGGTAGAACCAATAGTTATAATAATACAGTAAATAACTATGGTAACGGCATGATGAACAGCATTTCCAAGACATTTGACAATCTCGAAGAAAGCACAAGTCAGTACTTGAACAGTCTGAATGAATCAATGAAGGAAAGCCAAGACAGTATGCTTAAGACGGCTTTGAAAAAGAGATTCTTCTAATTCCGTTTATTATCTACATATTTTGTTTTTCTTTTTTTTTCGTTTCAATAAAAATTATATAAAATAATGATTTTCTGCAAAGTAAACTTCATGAATATCACATGATTTAACAAAGTTGCCCTACTTCTTGCCCTTCTCTGACGGTTGGTCTCCTTCCTTTCTCCAACTCACTATTTAATCAAACCTCACCAGAAAATTTTTTTCCTTTTTTTTTTTTTTCTTTTGTTTTCTATGATTAAACCAATTACAAACAGCAAAACTGTCTCAGATGAGCTTCATCAAAGTATTGTCAACTACTTAAACACTATAGTACATGATGGTACTGTTGACGGTGATGATCAGGACAGTATAGTGGCTGCAATTGATTGTTTATCAGATGTTTTTAAGGTCAAACCATCAGTATCTGATAAGTCACTTCTGACGGCTTACACGCAGTACAAAACTAATAACAAGACCCCTGAGGTTGATAAGGCAAAAGCTGAGGCAAGCAAATTAGATGGCAACCGGTTTATGGCTGCTCGCAACTACACTGAAGCCGTCGCCAGCTACTCACATGCAATTGAGCTGGATCCTGAAAATCCTGTCTACTACGGTAATCGTTCTGCAGCTTACCAGAGCATGCGCCTGTACGACAGCGCAATTTCAGATGCAGAGAGTGCTATTAATATTGATGCCTCTTATTCCAAAGGTTACAGCCGACTTGGTCTCGCGCTATACTCCAAGGGCAGGTACTCTGACTCCGTCGAAGCGTATAAGAAGGGTCTAAATTTGGAAGGCAATAATCCTACTGCCGCTATGAAAAAGGGTCTGGATGCTGCTTTGGCTAAAATGTTGTCTGAAGCAGACGTTGGTAGTGGTACTTCTAGCACTGGATCTGCTGAGTCTTTAGAAAGGGAAGTGCCTAATACAGATTCTGAATTTGCATCTGCGTCGACCCCTAAATCTAACACATCCGAACCCGTCACTGGTCCTTCTTTATTTGAAAATATGTTGAATACCTATGGTCCACTGCTTGCACAGACTGCTGCTAAGACCGATGCAGCTACCGTGGCTAGTGTCATCACTACTCTGAAGGCAAGTGGGCTTCCCAACCTGCAGGATATTCTGAGTAACCCTGGTGTCAAGGATTTTGCTGAGACTTTTGTCAAGACCCAGTTCCCACAATCAAAACCGTAAGTAACGAAAAGCAAAACAATAATTTCTGTCTTTGTTCAACGAACCATAACTACAGCAACTATTGTTTTATTTTATGATGATTACTCTTCTGCAATACTGAGCATTTGTTAGGTGATGGCTTTTCATCGGCTGAGTGCCTTTTCGGACTCCTTTCGGGGATGTTTCACTAGACGCTCGCTTGCTGAAGAAAGACTCGCCTGACCCGATTGCGGATAAACCTTTCACAATTCACTTCTTGTCTGATTTTGGGACATTAGTTGCTTTTTTTTTTTTGGTTGTTGAAAAAGATAAAAAATATTACTATCATTATTATTTTGATTAGAACTAACATTTTCCTTTTAGTACATGATATGTTTACGGATATGAGCTTTTACAGCTATTAAAGCATCGTATAATTATGTATCTTATATATATCAAGGTTTTAACAAACTCTTTATCATTGTATCTTTTAACCGTTTATTTTGGCCTGATCTCAATTAATTAAGAATTAATTACAAAAACAAAAATAATGATATTACATCTTGTTGCCATTGCCCAGTTTGGCTTGGTTGACCAAATCCATCTTCGCCATGTAGGTCTTGGTCACGGCGGGCTTACGCACAATCTCCACCTCGTCCTTGCCGACGGTGCCAGGAACCCGAATGTTCCAGTTACGTTCGAGGTGCACGTGCACATCTTTAGGTTCAACGCGCTCAGCTTTGCGGTGCTTAGCCAAGCGTACAGAATACCTGGTCACATTGTCAACAAATTCATCAATAAGATCACCAACAATATCTTCGACTTCAGGTTCAATTATGGAGCCGTCCATATCCTTAGGCATTAATGACTTGATGAGCTCTCCAATCTTTCGCTTATTGTAGACTTTGTCTGGAACAATATTTGCTAAAGACGTACCGGCTCCTCCGGAAACTTGACTAGAAAGCGTAGTGTTGATGTTGGTAGAACCAAGCTGGTTGAGAGCAGTAGTAGATGGCACACGCTTAGCATTGGCTGCGTTTGCTGAAAGTGGCGGGCGGCCAACTTTTCCGGGACCACGCACATTCTTGGTTGTTGTGGTCTTGGACCCCGTTGTGTGTTTCTGGTACGTTGTTTTGGGCCCAGGCGTCGCCACAGACATAGTGTTCATAGACGCGGTACCTGACATGGCCGATGCCGTAGGGCCTGAAGGCACGGGTGTTGAAAGCACCGACGACGAAAAAGTTGAAGGAATAGAGGAACCACTTAAAGAGGCTGAAGATGTCGAAATACTCGGACTAGACGAAGGCAGGGAAGCAGTTTTTTTTGCATACTTTCCCGCCTGTACAAAATTGCTATATGTGGGAGTGCTAATGTTGCTACTTGAGCCGGCGTTTGGAGGTGTTGTGTTGATAGGCAAGCCCGGTGAGGAGTATAGATTGTGGTCAACAGATAAACCAGGTGACTGCTGTGTTTTTTGTACCTCCTTTTTAATTTGCTGTTGTTGTGGGGTTTGCTGATGCTGTGATTGTGATTGTTGTTGTTGTTGTTGTTGCTGCTTTACAGGTGGCTTCTTCTTCACCTGAAGCTGCTGGGTTACGGTCAGTACCATACTTTTGTACTGATCACGCTTGGTGCGAAGATTCTGCTCTTGGCCGCGAAGTTTCTGGCGCAGCTCTGGATCAATGTTAGGACTTTCGCGAATAGTCCGCTCGACGCTAATGAGCTGGTCGTTAGTCTCCTTCTCAAGCTGTTTGAAACGTTGAAGTTGCAAAGTTAGATTCTCAGGTGTCTGTGTCTGAGCTTGTTTATTGTAAAAAGTGTTGCTAGATAGCGATGGGGATCCAGTATTTACAGGGGGAGGGCTGGAGGAATGGGTAGCACCATTGTTGTCCATCTGCTGTTGTTGTACCCTAAATTGCGAATACTGCTGCTGCTGAGCATTGTTTGCCATTTGCTGCGAGATGCTAGGTGATGGAGTCGTCGATCCAGATGAACCAGGGGATACCGAGTTGCCATGGCTTCCAGTATTACTACCGTTACTCTCTTGCTGCTGTTTATTTTTCTGATCCTTTAACATCTGTTCGTACTTGTTAAGCAAAACATTGATTTTACGCGCCTTCTCAAGATGTTTAAGCCTTGCTTCCTCATCAACATTTTCCTTAGAAGCCTCGCGTATTTGTGAGTTGTATTCCTGGTGTAACGCGGCAATATGAACAGGTTCAAGCTGAGAAAGGCGACGCACCCTTGGACGCGGACCAGGAGAGTTACGTAGAGGTTCAGCACCGACAGAAGGCGACTGCATCGGAGGCCGTGGATTATTAGTGGTGTTGCTATTATTGTTGGTATTATTATTGTTACTTGAGTTCATCTTGATGTTACTGAACAGGGCTTGAAAAAAATTGAAAAATAACGATGTGACGCGTCAATGACAAGAAGTTGAAGTTTTAAGGCTTTTGAGTGAGTCGTGAAGGTTTAAAATTATAATTTTTGCTTATATAATTTCACAATTTTCATTAGTCATTTGAATAGATCTTATGACAATAGATGGGTGTCGTCAGACCTAAAACAACTACTAAAGTTTGTTAAGACTATCTGGCTTGAAGACATGTGATCTGATTCTTAAAAGACCTAAGTATCAAGGCACAAAATATTATTAATATACGAAATAAAAAAAGCCACTATGAACAACCAGGACGCTAGCAACATCAACAACAAGCACTTGAGCGAACATAGGAAGGGCCATCAGGACGTTTATCGAAGTCCTCCAAATAAAATGAATACTTAAGAGCAAACGAAGTGTCTTCCAGGCGTAGAAGAAGGAAGTTCTGAGCTAATCTCAGGAGGGGCTAACGATCTTGGAGAGCTTTTTTTTTTTTAATCCAGATAAAAAAGTGTTTTATATTTAGTATTATTTTTGTTTACGTGAATCACATACAGCAATTTGATGAATATAGTAGAACAAATTTATAAATTAGGAGTCAAAGAAGAATATAAGTATATATTCAATAGTTTATAGAATGATGTTATAGACCACAATTTGATCAGTCCCTCATTATTAAATCAAGTATATACGTATATTTTGTAATGTCACTTTCACAAAATAGACCTAAACTAATAGTCAATATTAGTTTTTTAGTTGAAATTTATACAAACATATTAAGCTTAATCTTGATCATCTTTAAATCTGCAATTTTGTTATACAAATCATTGAAAATAACAATAAAATTCATGTTTTTTTTTGTTTGTTTGGATCTTAGTTGTTGACCAAACCCCCTTAGCTTTTAAATCTCGTATGTCATTCTAAAAATTGGATTAAATTAATTCAATACACCTGTTTACTCAACAATACAAATAACTTTGATGAAAATATTTTTTGAGTATGTTGATATTGATATAAACTGTATCTTTTTATATTTGCTGGAATGGTTTTTATTAAAAGTCGTAATTATCACAAAAAAACTTTTTTTTTTTTTCAAAATCGAAAAAAAAAAAAAAAAAATTATGAAACACAAATTCAAGCCAGATATGACAAACTCACAGGTGAAAAAAAAAAAAAGACAAAAAACAACCAAAAAATTGGTGCGTTACAAATTGCTTGTCTAACAAGTTAATACATTATTATTTTCTTTTACTTAACTAAAAAAAAAGTCAACATTTATTGACCACCATAATATAATATATATAGATATACATAACCATATTGTATGTCAAAAATATCCCACTACTACACACGCAAACACACAAAATCAATTCAACATAAAAATGCGTAAAATCTCTTACCTTTTCATTTTTGTAATTATTCAATCATCTAATCTGCTTTGTACTGGATCACTGTTTGTAAAAGAAGATAAGGTCTGCGACCCCCTCGGAAAAAATCTTGTCGTTTACACGGGTTTCCGCTTTATGCGGCAGTACACGTTTTTCCCGCCAGAATTTAGTCCTCTTGAGCCGTTGCGCGCGGTATCCACTGATGACCGGCATGATTCATTTTTCAAAAAGCTTAAACACAAGGCAAAACAAGCACCACTTAAGCCTGGTACCGTCCGGCATCATTTGCGGTTGACACATTGTACCAAGGGACACACGGACTACGAGGGATATGTTCCAATGCCGCGCAACTCAGGGTTTATGTGGGCTGTAGATATATGTGGATTTCGCGTTGACAAAACAAGCGTACCAAAAAGGATATGGCGCTCTGCTACAGGAACGGTTGCTCACACTGCAAATGTGATTTGGCGGCCATGGGAGCATGCAAGGACAATGTGGACATGGGTAGACATGCTACGCGCTAAACGTCTTGCAAACGATACTACAGAAGAATTGGAAACCGCCTTTAATGAACAGCGGCAGCAAGAAATAAACAAAGATCGGCTTACAAACCCGCAGCGGCCATCTGAGTGGTGTTACCGCGCTGTACGCCGTAAAAAATATGCACTTCGAGAAGTTTCAATTTATTTACCAAACACATTTGTAGGCGGGCTGTTTTTGTGTCCCCGAATCGGGGCAGCTGGAGGCAGCAGCAGCTCAGACTGTACCAATGCAAATGCAGTGCCTGTAGCCCCGCTTTACGCTGACCCTGCTCTTAACAGTCCTATTTTCACCCTGGAAACAGTTCGTGACGGGAATCCTGTATATAATCAACAAAAGCTTTCGGCATTTCGACGATTATTTCAGTACACACCATTAGCATCGCGGCGGATCGTTAACCGCGTGGCTTATTTTTATACCAAAAATACTGTAAATATGGGTTCTTTTGTGCCGTTTTACGAGCCGACCGAGGGTACAGTTGCCGTGGCTGGCGGATGGCCTTCATGGGCATGGCATCTCGATGTAAATGAACAGTATACTTACACAAGCGCCGACTTGTCCTCTATCAACGGAGCTATCACTTTAACTGGAAACCTGCTACAGAGCTTGTTTTCGATTGGAAGTCAATGGATTCCATGGGAAAGCATTGATGCCGATAATCTATATGACAGTAGCAATGAAACACCGGTTGATATGACACCAAAGAACGTAGACCAAGCAGTTTACGATAGTTCAACTGCGCGTCAGCGTTTGGGTTTAGGTGGTGCACTTGTGCAGGACGTGTGGCAGTTTATAGAAAAGATGAAACTTGGAAAAGAAAAGGTACTTATTTTGTTGCGACGACTCCAGGAACCGTTTGATGCTCTAAATATTGTTGAATAGTTTATTATTTTCTGAAAAAAAAATCATATAAGATTAATATTTAAATGACAGAATTTAATATCAAATAGAAGCTCTGGTGTGTATTGAATAGTATACAAATAAAATAGAATAATAAAATAAAATGAATAATAATAATGAATAATAAAAAAAAAAAAAAAAAAACTCCATGTACATAACAAAAAATAATCTACGAATAAAATATAATAAATATCTTAGATTTACTGCTTGTCCTTCTTCTCAAACAGCCTCCATTTCGAGGTTTTGGATGATGATTCTTTCGGTAGCGGCGTAGTTACGTCGAGTATGCTTTGTTTCGAATCAGTTCTGGTGTGAACATTGATGCTAGGGTTACTATCAGAAGTATTGGTAAACTCAAACGACTGCGTGGGGTTAACAGCGCTTAGGGAAGACGGCCGACTATTAATCATGGCGTTACCATTATTAGGATACTGAAGCAGAACTGAAGAGGTGTCATCATTAACAACGTTAGTCACTCTCGCAACATTATCGTTGAATGGGTTGCGCTTTTCAGTGAGCGAGGTTGATGAAATTGAATTTTCACCAGACAAAAGTTCCTGGTCAACATTCAAGTTGTTTTCATTTTGGTGATCCTGATTTGCACGCATAGCAGCACCCAGTGCGGTAAGTTCAGCTACGTCAGAAGGTTGGTGCTTTGAGTCTCTGATAAAAGAAGCACGATCATCCTGTGCTGGCTTGTAACGTGAGTCAGGGTTTTTGGATAGGAGGGCCATTGTACAAGTAATCAAGGTGTACAGCAGCAGAACAAGAGAAAACGCAGCATTGAGGATAAAAAAAATCAGACCCATAATCGAGGAAACAGCACGAGGCTGGCCAAAGAGTTGTGAGAAGAAAAGGAAAAAAAAAGCGTTAATAACCATAATCACAGCAATAATAATGTTGATAATATTTGTCGACTTATCCATGTATGGTCTGTAAACGCAAATGGCCACAAGATAAATAAGTTCAATAATAAACATTGCAAGGGCTTGGGTCTTGCCAGAGCTTTGGGCAAATGCAACAAAGCAAGCCTTGACAAAAACGTATCCAAGCATGGGGATAAGGAAGGCATATGCCTTAGCCTTGTAGGCAATGTAGAGAAAGCCATAACGATTCAAAACACGAGTGTCAGAAAAAAGCAACAACGCAGGCGTCTGATGCTTCTGCTCCGACTCCTTGCCGATGAGAAAAACCTTACATACGGACCAGCCGAGGATACCTGCAGTCAAAACAAGGAAAAATACAGCAAGAACAATTACTGCTGCAGAATCACGCTCAATAAACTCCCATAAGGAAAAGACAAAAAGAGATGGGCAAGCGATGAACAAAATGCGCAAAATTGTTCCCTTGAGCATAATGCGCCAGTTGGCACGGAAGTAAATGAATCTTTGATTAGACATAGCATTAGAGCGAATGAGCAAAAACACAATACCGTAAAAGATGGTAAAACAAATGCAAATAGCCAGGCAAATAAGAACAAAAAAAGTGAAGGCAGTAAGCACGGCAGATGTGCTTTCAATGCCTGCTTGGTAGGCCACACGCTTAATACCACGAATAACTAAAAGAGTAGGAGTAGATTGGGCAGAATCACCGAGGAGAGTACGTTTGGCGAGATGAGGTTCATTTACAAAGCGTTTAGCCAGAGTGTGAACAGCATCACGCGAAGTCTCTGTTAGCTTGTAAACCCTCTCTAGCGCCAGGTCTCTCTTTTGTACAAGAATAGAAACAGTTGGGTAAAGGATGTTGAGAGTGGGAGTACCGCCGGTGGCTTGAACGTACCAACGGAAAATCTTTTGCATAAAATTTATTTTAATGAGACCAACAGACCAAGCAAGATTCTGAGCCCAGGACGAAGCAATAGGGGGAACTCTGTCGACGGCCATCATGTTGATAATGACAACAGACTGAAAGTAAGCAAAGAGCGAAACGGCGTTAGCGGCAACATGGGCAGACGAGAGCGAAGAGCCAAGGGTAGCGATAATGGCGGAAGTGAGCAAACCAATACCAGAAATGACGGCGGTGACCCATTTGACTGCTATATGCTCGACGGTTTTGACGTTAGTGAGGTCGGCCTGAATGCAAGCGAGAAGTGTGTTGTTGCTGTCTTTGACGCGGACAATACCGGTAATATCGAGATCAGGAACAGTGTAGGCGACGCCGGGGATACTGTCGATAATGGACTTGGAAAGATGATAGGTTGAACTAATGTCAATGTCACCGGGGACTAAGGGACAAAGAGAGCCGATATTAATGTCAGAGTCGCAGGGGTTGATAGTTTCGTTGATGACTTTGATACCGTAGGCGTAGACATCAATTTCTGCATAAACGTAGCCCTTAACTTCCGAGGTGATGGAGACATCGTAGCGGATGGTACCGTTATCAGGCGTGAAGGTAACGTCAAAACGGTCTGCGTCGAGAAGAGAGTTTTCCATACATGTGAAGAGAGAAGACGCTTGAAGAATACGCTCTGCAGAGACTGAAGAAAGAAAAAGAGCGGGTACCGCAATACTGCGGAACCAAGACTTGGATAACAACATGAGAGATGGTGTTGTTGAAAGTAAAAAAGAGGCGGTGTTGCTAATGGGAAAGATTAATAGGGGTTTTGCGTAAGTTAAAAAAAAAAAATTAACACAAAGCAAAAGGTTGCGGATGAATGAAAAAATAAAAAGTAGTGGAGGTATACTACTGCTCTAAAAAGAGGGCTTTTTGTTTTTGAAAGAAGATCAGTTTTTTAAGGGGATTCAGGCAGAGAATGAGTTTAAGAATCTATGATGAATGAAAAAAGACAACAGAATCTTGAAGAAGAAAGAAATGAAATAATAACCACGAATAAAACTGATGAAGAAAAATAATAAAAAAAATAAAAAAATAAAAAAATAAAAAAAAAAATAGTTTTTTTTAATAAAAAAAAAAAAAATTGAAATACGCAGGGTTTGGGTTAGCTGCGTAGTTTTTTTATTTTTTTATTTTAATTTTTAAGTTTTTTTTTTGTGAATGTTAAAAATAGCTTTTGTTTAATTCGATTAAAAACAGTTTTTTTACACTTCAAGTTATATGTATTATATACTATATGTTAATAATATATATACAAAAACCAACGTAGAGAGCTATTAACTAGAGACAGCTATAGCCAACTATAGCCAAAGTCTTTGAATAGTCAGTGTCTGCAATGCTCTTCTTCGTCACGAAAACGGTTTTTCGTTTCAAATGCGCACAAGGGGTGTTTTTTTTTTTTTTTTTTTTTTTTTTCGTTTGTCATAATTTCTGTTTGAAATTAAAAAAAAAGTTTTGTTTCCGCTAAATTTTCAAAAATCATCTCCAGACAATAACTGGTGACAACATACTGAATAAAGCGTAAGAAAAAAACTAAAGCCATTTCAAAGTAGTTTTATGTTGACATCATCCACTTGATAATCAGCGGTGTCACTTGAGCCATATGAGTTAAGCACAAAATGTTAAGAAGGAAACCTGGTTCCGTTTTTTATCGCAGTTAGCAAACTTATATATTACGTGCGGGAAAATGAACCGAATTGGTAAAATCACCACCCTTTATCGTTGGTATTTTGGAGTTAAACATTCATCGGGCGGTATTTGAAAAGAAAAAAAAAGCAACTGTCCCGCTTTTCCGTACAAACCTTTTATAACTAGTGCCATCACTTGAAACCTTTTAAGCAAAGTCTGAAAACTCAAGTTGTTTTTTTTTTTTTTTTTCAAATGACTTGTAAAGTCATTGAGGCTCATCTGCTCAGCTTTACTCGAGCTCAGTATGTGTTGTTTTCTATGGCTTGCAAAGCGTACACAGTAACAATGCAAATGATAAGTCTTTTTTTTATTTCTTTTTTTCAATGTTTGAAATCAAGTTTACATAAACAACTACAGCCAGGAAAAAAAAAGAAAAAGAAAAAAACAGGTATCCGTCAAGCACGAATTCATTCGGCTTCGGTTCTTTACAGTTTATTGTCTTCGCAGTTGTATGGTTGAAGTAGAAACTCCTCTAGATTATGTACAAATCCCTGTTGATCAAAGATTGAATTTTTTTTTTTTCAAAATCCATATGTCATCATCATAATGTTATTAATCAAAAAAAAAAAAAAAATACATGAATTTGTCTGTTTTTTATATAATATTATAGTAAAAAAAAAAATCAAAGGTCTTTGTTTGATTTGGCTATGTACTTACAACTCAATCATGTGACCAAGTATAAAAAACTGTGGGCCGATTGTAGCTGCGCCTGGTAATCGCGTCTTTTGTTGATTCACTTCCGTTCGAAATGAAAAATCTTTTTTTTTTTTAATAGTTTTGCCTCTCTTCCGCTTGAGTGGTTGCCAAGACAGACTAATCCATATGTAGTATGTATAGAACTTTAGAGTTTCATTTTCTTTTTCAATTCAGATATACGTATATCTAAAGAAAAAATCCAGTAAAATAATATTTAAAACTTAAACTTTAATATACACTAAAGAAGTTACAAGTTTTATCATGTTGTACTACAGCAAAACCAATATTTACACACAAAATAGTATACACACACATAACTTCTATTCATCATCATCATTATTATTATTATTATTATTATTATATTATTATTATTATTATTATTATTATTATTATTATTATTCTTTTCTTACGACATAAACAGAAACAATTCATTTTATTTTATTTTGAGACATAAATAACCAGAATTGGCTAAAAACGGTTGGAAACTTTTTATTTTTCAAAAAAATAAACTACCATTATTAAGGCTGACTTGTTTTTTTTTTTTTTAAATGACTGGTAGGAACAAGGTGTTGCGCGAAAATTGAATATTTCACATCAATCTCTGAAAAAAATTTCCAAAAAAAAAAAAAGAAAACATATTTCAGAATTGAACTCTATAAATACATTTAATAAAGTCCGACATACAAAAATATCATAATGTACTGATGTTTTTTTTTTAAAAAAAAAACAGTGGATTCATACAATCATATTTTAACTAATTGGCATCTAAAAACTTTAGAAGATTCTCTTTTATGATATCATAATAAATACAAAAGTGGTCAAGTAGTTGACTTCTAAGTATCAATTTTCACCAAGAAAATAATAATGCCAAAGCCACAATATAGAGGCCATTTAACTTGTTTCGATTTGAATCTTCCATTGAGTAGCACTGCTAAAGTTTCTGTTGTTAGTTCCAACTTTTTTTTTTTCTTTACCAAATTCATTGTTTTAACAATTCTAACATGTGTTTACACGTGACATTGAAATCATTTTTTTTTCTTTTGTTACCCCAGTGACATCACCGACTCATCCCAATTGCCCCTTTGAAGTTTTCAAGTTACTTAGCGATCCCCCTTCTTTCTTTAGTAGCACTGTCCACTGCTACAACTTACCATCCGCCATGACGACTACTGGCCCGATGCTCATTCTTCCGCCAATTCCAGACCCTCCACGCCCACTATCTACCCGCACGATTAATGATCCTGCTGCGCGTCTACGCTGGGCCATTTTTAACGACAATCTTTCTCTTGTTACTCGCATTGTCCGCCGCTACCCAGATCTTCTTCAGAACCGAGATCCAACCAACGGTTGGACATCACTTCATTATGCTGGATATTATGGACATTACCTGATTTGTGTTTTTCTCATCAACCAGGGTCATGATAAGGACGAAATTTCGCTTGACTTTGACAGAAACACGCCTCTTCATCTGGCCGCCCAGAAAAACCAAGAGCAAACTGTACACTACCTAGCACAGCACATTCGTCGGTGCCTAGACTGGCGTAATGATCTGATGGAATCAGCTCTGATGGTTGCTGCTAAGATGGGCCACCAGCCGTGTATTACGCTATTGCTTGATTTTGGTGCCGATGTTGATCTCCCAGGTCCGTCTGGCAACCGCGCTATTCACATTGCGGCTGCTTACGGACACATTAAAGCAATAAGAACGTTAATAGACCGCGGGGCGGATACTTCCTGTACTAACTTGCTGGGCTTCACACCGTTACATTACTCATTATCATATCAGGTACACGACTACCTACAGGCACTGATTGCCGACAAAAAAAAGCAAAAGGCGTCAGCAGTTCAGCCAGCATCGCCTGGATTCACGTTCAAGTGGAATAAATCTACATCACCGCCATCAAGTACGCCGAATAGTAATATCAGCTCTGTCAACAATAGCACAAACAACAGCACAGTCAATCTTGGTACGAGTCAGACCGTTGGTAGTGCTAACACAGCTGCGAACAAACCATCTCCTCTACACCACTTGTCAACTATACTGAATGTACCTGTTGTTGCTAAACCGCAACATCCGTATAAGCAACAGGCAACGCAGCTAGTAGCTGCACCGCCGTTGTTATCTGGTAACCTGGCTAGTCTCCCAACCTTTACGCCAGCAAACCGCACAAATCCAAACAGCCCTCGTGGTGGTTCGCCGTCTCATGGTACATCTACAACCGAAAATGGAAGAAGTAATATGTTAAAGTCGCCCCTTCCGTCGACTACATCACCGCAGTATAATGGTGTCAAGTCGCCAACTGCGAGCATTGAAAACCAGCTCAAAGATCATGCTGCTCATCCAAAATCGTCTAATTTTTCTATGCCCCTTCCACTCCCTGCTCACCAGCATCCACATCACTTGCAATCGGGGCATCAGCAACAGTATTTACCACAACAACAACAACAACAACCGCAGCATTCTCATTACCAACATCACTACCCGGGATTGAAACCAATTACAGGATCAAATACTAGTTCAAAGCCACCCCCACCACCCCCTAAGCAGAATCTTCATGCGTCGCAACATCAACAACAGCCACCACAGCAGCATATCAAATCTTCAGCAAACCATTCGAGCTCAAAACCCGCATTAAATGTCAACACTATTGTTAGTAACCGTAAAAGAAGCGTTAGCAACGAGACTTCGTCTACTGGTACTAGCGCTACCAACAACAGTAAACCGTATCCGTACTCGCAACCATACCCGCCGATTCCGCCGCAATACAGCGTTATGGCCAAGGCTGCTGCCGCATCATCATCGTCACTATTAATAGCTGAAGGTGGTAGCAAACATTTGGGTGTAGGCAGCAGTAATTCCAATAGTAACCTGCGTGGGCAAGCACCGCCCCCACCCCCACCACCACCCCCGGCAATGCATCCTGAGCATGTTTATAACTTGAGCTTATACAACAATAATAGTGGGCCCAATACGCCTAACAGTAGCAGTAGCAGCATGAGTACCAATAGCAACGTTGGTGGCCCACCCGGCCATCGCAAGGCTTCATTATCAAAAAAGCAGCCTATTCCATTGCCGCCTGCAAAGCCGCCGCATCTGCATTCAATATCATCGACACCGGGCAGCCTAGGAAGCACTGGTCGCACGCGGGTGCTTGATGTGAATGTATCTACGGGGCGCCGACCTTCTCGCAATTAAAAAAAATAAATGTTTTAAATACAAGTTTTTTTGTTGTTGTAGCTTTTCAGTTTTACTGACTGGGGTATCTGTAACGAAGACCGAACTATGAGGAAATATAAAGAGAGAATAATATAATCTGATTGGTTATAAAGAATAAGAAGACTACTAGGAACAACGATCAAACAATATCAAGTATCATAAGTTAGTTGTAGGAAGTAATCCATGTATAGGGGATCTTAATCATATAAAAGATTATTGATAAAGGAAAGAATCCCTGGAAGCTTCTTAGTGAATATATATATACTATAACTAGGGACAAGGTACTAACAATGACAAAAAAAGAAAGATTGCCGAGTCTCGGGCTGCAAGCCAACTCAGGCATATAACTTATAATAACCAACTCCCAAGGGGAAGTAACCTAAAGGTATGGAATAACACTAGCCTAGACATATAGGCAGGACTGGTCATACACATGAAAATATATTCGGAAGGATCATAGATCAACTTCTTTCCCTGACATAATAATAACAATCGATCAATCAATTCAATAAATCTTATTGGAGAATAAATGAAGACTATTTATGAATCAATAAAAGAGATAAATAAATAATAAATACTAACAAGAGCAGGGCTCGTCAAATCGACTCCGTTACTGGCATCTATAATTTAAGTTATCTTTTTTTTTGTATATAGTTTTTGATATGTACTACGCAGGCATAATAAAAAGTTCAAAAAAAAAAAATCTTTGGACTTGTTTTCAATGAGCTGAAAATAGTTGATAAGCCAATTTTCTACACACACAAAAAGAAAAAAAGTGATGATAATTGAAATTGTAGAAGAATAATATGCATTTTTTTTTTATAATTCAATAAGGTATATGTGCGGTTTATCTATGCATTTGCAAAAGCATCATGAATTGTTTTGATACTGTAAACAAAGTGTCCAAAAATAAATAAAATAAAATATAGATAGAAACAATAGTCGTCACTGAACTGTTGAAAATAATTAAATAAAATTTTATCATGAGAAAAGAAGATATATTTGCAAATACAGAAAAAAAATTCCATCCTGGAAAGAAAAAAAACAGAACGATAGGATTGAACAAAAAAAAAAAAAGATAGTGAAAACGTAAACACATAAAATCGTATACCAAGAATATCAAGGGCCTGATATCAACAAAAGATAAGAAATAATAATAATAAAAAGAAAACGAGGAATTCGGCCTGATGCGACAAACCCAATAAATAATATTCAACCAAAAAAAAAAAAAAAAAAAATAGTAGCAACCAGGGTCATGGTAACTACTATTAACTCTCCAAAGGTACTGATAAGGCATAGTAGATAATCACGAGATACCAAATCATGCAAAAGCATTAGTTTAGGCAGCCAGTTACAACCGAATTCCAGAAACGATTTCTTTGACTAACTTTTTCCACAGACCATTATTCGAATTACTAGAATTAATACTGGTGTTACTGCCACCAGGCTTACTAAACTGTAAGCCATATAGCGAGAGCAATGGAATGCGAACAATAGTTACTTCAAATTTGTTTCCATTGTTTGCAGGCGTATCCACGTAACACTGAAACGTGCAGCCACCTTTATTTGTGGGCCCAAAGCTCGCAAGTACTCCCTGTACAGACTTGCTCTCTAATACTCGAACTAGCTCGGTGTGTAGCAACGACGCCGGCTTGTGCGTCTTGTACTGAACCGTAAAAAGACCCTTTAGCGAAAGAGATTTGGGAGTTTCGGTCAAAGCGCCAATCTCATCAATCCGACTGCGGCGCTTTGTAGTTTGGCCAGCCGGTTGAGGCAAAGCCGGTGAATGCGGCAAACCATCTGTGCTGGTATAGTGAGTAGCCTGGTTGTTGCGCATCGGACTCTGTGGCGACGCAGGCTTTCGACTCTGTGTGTGGTAGCGTCTGGGCGTGCGTGACGTACTGCCACTACGCTCAAGACTACTAGGACTATTGGTACCACCAATTAAGACTGATGGAGGCATTCCAGAAACCTCAATTTGTACAGGAACTGTCTCAGGAAGCTGGGTTGTAGCGTGACTTGCGGGAACGTAGCTTTGTCGCTGCATAGATATTGCCATAGTGATTGGAGTTTTCTTTTTCCCAGCGCTGCCGGTTGTATTAAAACGCTTAAGAAACGACTTGGACGAAGGTGTCTGTTTGATGGGTGATGGTGGTGTTAGTTGTTTAAGACTACCGCTTCTTCCTAAGCTTGTGTTACGTTGAATTGATGAGATACGGCCAACTAGTGTTCCCTGGCCTTTCTGCTGTCTATGATACTTCTCCGACACGAGATAATATACAGAAGTGAGCGCACTGATCTCTTGCGTCTCCATTTTAGTTACAGCAACAAGATCCATGTGAATTTGTTCCTCAGTGCCAAAACCAAGCGCACACATCTCTCGCACAACCACCATATCTATCGGCAGCTTGATAGGAGATCGAGGTGGAATAAACGATTCTACAGAACTAGAGAAACCAATATTCATCCATTTGTGGGCAACGACATCGTCCATAGTCATGCGGCGCACAGGGTCGACAGTAAGCATGCCTTTTAGTAAATTCTTGCATTCCTCAGACAGCCACTGTGGGTAATCGACTTTGCCCTGTTTTATTTTGGCTTGTAACGCAGGTATGCTGTTCGGGTCATCGAACGGCACATGGCCAACAACAAGTACGTATATCACTACTCCAAAGCTCCAGACGTCAACAGACGGACCGTGATATGGTTGGCCAGAAAGCAGCTCAGGCGCAGCAAAATAGAGCGATCCACAGTGAGTATGCATGGGCTTACCGCTGGTGTAGGTACTGGCAAGACCAAAGTCAATAATTTTGGCTTCCCCGTTGGGTGTAAGTAAAATATTATCAATTTTCAAGTCACGGTGAACCACGCTGTTACCATGACAGTACTGTATGCCAGATGCAACCATGCGAGCAATATTGCGAGCGTGGGGCTCGGTAAGTGGGCCGGCTCGAGATACAAGATCAAATAGCGTACCGCCAGATACATACTCATAGCGCAGGTAATAATGGTTGCCAGACAGCTGTGAATCGTAGAGCTTAATGATATTTGGATGTGACGAAAGCAGGCCAGAGAGCGTGGCCTCGCGGCGGGTGCGTGTGTCAATATCAGAGTTGGGATTGCTTGGGTCGCGAGGAATAATTTTAACAGCGGAGAGCTCTGAGGGTGCGTTGCGGTTGCGAGCCAGCACGACCTGGCCCATGCTACCTTTTCCCAGGGTTTTGATGAGATCCCAGTTTCCCAGAGACCGGCGGGGGAGTTGAGTTGAGGACGGTTTATGAGAGTCGTAGCGGGATCCTGGAGAGGACGGGGTCACTGTTGTAGAATGGCGCTGCATTTGGGTGGCCATGGCGACTGCAGTTTTGTGGTATTCAAGTTCAAGGTGCCTGGGCTGAGATCAATGGTATCACAGTTATCGAGAAGGAAAAAAGTTTGAGAAATGTATAAGGAAAACGTGAGTTTAAAAAAAAAAAAGAGTATAAGAGAAGACAGGTAGAAATAAAAAAAAAAAAACCTCAAGAAACCAAAAAAAGCATACAAGTGAATATTTTTGGTATCTCGTCTGGCTTAAAAGATACAACAAGATTACATTTCAGCAGCCTTAGTGATCTCTAAGGACTGTGAATCTTTTTTTAAAGTGCAGGTTGGGTCTTAGTCGGGGAATTCTTTTTTTTTGACTTTTCTTTTTTTTTGTGGGTGCAAATCTTAAAAAAAACAAAGAAAAAGAAATTATACTGAACCGCATTTCAAATATTAATGACTTATATTAAGACTCATCCTCAAAAAAAAAAAAAAAAATAAGATTCTTTAGAGTACTCGAATATGATTTTACTCAGGTGAATGAAAAATAAAAACATCGTAATGACTTTTTTCAAAACAAATTTCATATGAATTGAAATATTTCCTGAAATTTGAATGCTTTTATTTTTCTTATGCTTGATTTAAGAGTCTTGCTTGATACTAAAAAGGGTCTTGGAGTTGTAGGAAAATTTTTAAACTCATTACCATGACTTTTATAATAATTATTTGCTTTATTAGAGCAGTTTTTAGAGGTTTTACTGTGAGTAATCTATGTTGTCAATCTATCTTGGTGATATGTATCCCAGGTTTCTCTTAGCACATGTAATCTTTCATAGAGAATTCAGTGCGTTAAATGCCTTAAGCACCCAAAGCGCGCTGACAACGCTAATTTTAAAGTCTCATAGAGGCAAAATGTTTTTGAATTCAATGTTTTCTTTGTATATCTTTGTTACTATTTCAATTATGTAATTATGCGGTGTAAGTACAATAAACAAATATATTATATCCATTTTCTCAAAAAGATTTCTAGCTACAATAAAAAAAAACCAATACGATGTGATGTAGGGCAATAAACATATTTTCCATATATTTTTGTCCAAACCTTCAAGGTAATTATGAAGTTAACATGAACCCCTGACGATAATCCGGAACCTGCCTAACTATGCTTATAGTCATCAACGGTTTCATAGTTTTTTTTTTTTTTTGGTTGAACACATCTGTAATCGTGCATAGAAACTGGTGTACGACCAGCCACATATCGCTGTAGTTGTAGGACAAAGCTAGTGCAGCCTAAAAGCAACTTGTCTAGAAAACGTATTGAATAGATAACCACAAAACCATCACAAGTTTTCGATTAGAAACTTGAGAACACATCATGGTTTTATGTTTGTTTGTGTTTTGACTTTAATTATGAGTTTATCCTAAAGGTTTGGGCCTTTTCACTTTTATGTATTACTCACCGTTTTTGGCTGTCTGCTGCTTTATGATGGACGATCTCCGTTTCGAGATCAAAACCTTGCGTTACCACGTGATGATCAAACACTTGTTTTTTTTTAACAAAAAAAAAATATCAAATAGCTCACATTCAAATCAAAGAGATGTTTCTTTGAATTGAAAACTGTTAAAATTACACTGGTTCCATGTATAAAATATAGAAGACTTATTTATAGAAACCCAACGCTACTATTGTGTTGATAAATTTAACTGAAAAAGTTAACTGAAACCCAATTGTCACAATCTGTTAAAATCTTTACTAGAGTATGCAAAAGTTCAATTTGTATGAGCAAAACCTATGGATAGTAAAGAAGAAAAAAAGCTGTCCATGAGCATTGTTACTGTCCAAGTTACTATTCATAATACTAATCAACATGTCTCTGTTGATCTGCAAATCTCGCAGACTTTTTTTTTTCATTTATCACAGTACGCAAAAAATTGTTATAAAAGACGCGCATTTTCTTATCTTTAAATCTATTTAATATTGTATGGCTACAACAAACAATGACATTTCTTTCTCGGCCCTCATCCCGTTGTTTGGCGTCAGGAAGTTAGCCTGTACTCTTTTTTTTATCCCGAAAAATTATCTTAACTAATGGATCCAACCAGTTTAACAAGTAGCAAATGATACCAAATAGCAATTTGTAGAGTTAAATGATTTGTTTTGTTTTTGGCTCAATGCAAACTATATATTTTTATATAATTTATCTTATTAGTTAGCCGGGGGTTTTTTAGTCAGAGAAAAGTATTAATCAATATCACAAAATATTGATTAAAAAAAACAAATAGTTTTTTTATCACCACGTCAAAGGTTCTCAGAAGATTTTTTTTTTTTTGGTTTTTGTTAAGATAGATTTTACTAATATTGTATCTTATTTTTTTTACTTTACAGTTGATGAAAATTTCTGACCCTTAATGTCTAAACAAACAAAAAAAAAAAAAAAAACTCAAATCTTTATAATAAGTAAATACTAGACATAAGAATTAATTTTTAAAGATTTAATTAAATTTTAATTAGAAAAAAAATAGAAATATTTGTATAAAATTTGATTTAATATACGTATATGCGTATGTCTACATATTACCACATAACGTAATCAGCCCCATCTCCGTTCCCGTGAAAACACCACCTTTATTTGCGATTCAGACTGGCGTTACTCGCAAGGTTTCAGATAAATATTTAACGCTACTTTGCACATGTAGGTAAAAAAGAAAAGAAAACCAGTCTATTTTTTTGTTTCCCTTTGTCATAGATCAGCAAAAGAGTCTACGACTATCAACAGTTGTCAACTCAACCAAATACTTTTGTTTGAAATATTTCATATTGATATGATATTACTAGCATAAACAGTAATGTCCATTTGGTAAAACCATTAAAATAACCATTCATTCACCTGTTTGTAAAAGACACATAACATAGGAAAGTTTCTACCTAGGTAAATTTAAACGATTAATAGTCAATTTGCATTGTTATCCGCACTCAATTCAGTAGTTGGCTCAATATTAAATTTAATAAAATTTGCAGTAAAACTCTTTTAGACAGATAGGAAATATTGATGAAATTACCTATGAAATTTAGCAGGAAAAGTTCCATTAACGCGACTGTTTTACACCATTCAATTACTGTGTATACTATGTATTTATATTCAAAAACTTGAGCTACATGTCAATGATTAAGCAACATAATTTATTGATGATATTTAATTTTTTTAAGTATAAGTATTATCACAAAGTTTTTAATATTTCTGTAATGGTTCAAATGTTTTTAGTGGTTGTTGTTTCTCGATTCAAGTTACGGGTATCTTCTGTTTCGTTGAATACCATTTCATAAGGTATCACTATTACATACCCTCGTCTAATTTCCATGTCGGTATAATTTAAAACTTGAGACTTGGACCCTAAACCTTTTTTATTTTAATTTTTTTAATTTTGTTCCAGTCGAGCCTTTGATTCTCAACTTCCACACTAAAACTTGGAAATTTTCATCACAAACCCAGATCAAAAACCAAGATATAATGTCAATCCAAAAATCCTTTACTTTTCGAGATGTTGAATTCTACAGAGATGGATCAATATTTGCAGCACCAGTATCCGGCAAAGACTCCATTATAAACACGGCAATTACAGTTGTTACAAGCCACCTGCACACGTCGCACGCCTGGCTGGTCCAGGCGCTACTAGGATTGGCTTTGTCCGGTAGCGGTAGTGTTAAAAAACCGATCACTCCGAACACTCCAAAGACTGTAGTTTTAGTGACGACAACGATTGCATCAACAGAAGTCTACCGGCGCGGATTGCTCAAGACAGGAATCGATCTGAGTTCGACGCAAAACTTTCATGTTATTGACCTTTCTCATTTGTTGTTTGATGCCGCAACGAGTGCTAGTACAAAAATAACTGCCGGAAACATAAAAGATAAAATTGAAAAGACTTTAGCTACAGGTGTGCCGACAAACAAAAGCCAAACGTTAGTGTTGTTTGAATCTCCCGATCTGTTGGTACCGTTAGGCATGAGCCCCCGTGCCGTGTCTGATATTGTAGCATATTTAGCGTCTATGGCAGCTAACTTATTTGTTTTTTGTCATGCTGATTCTGAACTTGTTGATAGTCAGGTCGGTAATATTGGAGGCAATGATCAGCGCGTGTTTTTAACTGATATAATGTATCAAGCTGATGTAGTTGTAAGCATACGTCCTCTGCCAACGGGCCGTGCTGACGACGTGACAGGAACTTTAACAGTTTCTACTGGTCCAGCAAACATTTTTGATAATGTCAAGGAAGAATATTACCAGTACCAGACTGCTAATGAGTCGGTCAAGCTATTTTACAAATGGTGATTTTTGCTTTTTTTTTTTCACATAATAAAATAATAACATTAGACTTTACTTGAAGTACTTTTTTTTTTTTTTTTTTTTTTGGCTATTTTATTATATTAAGGTTGCCAAAAGAGTCTTACTTTCAGCAAGATAGTGCTGTGCCGCAGCTTCGGCATTGTGAAATAATTTTGACACGTCATCTTGCGAGCGACAGACCAGGATGCCGCGCTTTTGATCAATCAAAGCATTAACTGACCTTGACTCAATTAACTGCGTGACTTCCTGCTCAAGTTCTGTAACATCAAGCCCGAATGCTGCAGCCATGTCGGTCAACAACACGGTACTAAAAACTGACAAGTACTGTACAAAACAGCGTACCCGGATGCGATATAGCAATTCCTCAAGGGGTTCATATAGCACAGGATCCAGTAGATAATCGATCCTGTAACGGTCAAGTTGCTTGAAAAGCTCTAAAAATTTTGAATTTAACAGCAATTCAATCAAACCAGAAAAGTTTTGTCGTGAATCCTCTGTTAGCATCAAAAATGCTGAGTCGCTCTTGCTAAGATAGTTGAGCTCCGCGCGGCTGAAAGTAGTCATGGCACCTAGTGTGATATACGTAGCCACGTCCTCACTAGCTGTGATATCCGGAATTTCCTTTAATTGGGCAGGCGATAAATTTAAAAACAATCCCACCGCCTGTCTAATACGCCCATATTTGAAGTACAAGATTCCAAGAATGGCACCCACTTGTGTGGCAATGGATGTCTCGAAAAATAATCCTGATTTTTCCACTAGCTTAGGTGCTAGTTTTTCTGTATATGCGCGCGCTGAAGTTTCATTGCCTGCATAAAACATGATCATCGCAAGTTTATGTAAAATGTGTTTGTCATCAGAATCCATCAAGATGTCGCGCTGCTGCAAGACATATGACTGGGCCTCTCTGAACTCGCCTGTCTCAAACGCCAGATCTGCAAGCTGTTCATAGCACTTAGCCATACTAGATGTGTAAACTTGAGCCGCTGCTTTACTAAGCTCTTCAGTGAGTTCCTGTTTGCGAAGCAATGTGTCACACTGACGATTCGAAATCCATTGAGTAGCCTGTTTTGCCGCCAGGTTGTCAGGGTCCAATGCCGCAAGTGCCAAAGCCGCGTTGCGTGCCTCAGTCACGTTCCGCGACCCGCTCGTTTGAATGTGATTTAAAAGTAGCTCCAATGCTGATATCGGCAAATTTTTGCTGTGGCGGATAATATGTAGCAACCGGGCTGTTTTGGCATGGCCTTTGAGATGGCTAGTTTTTTCATCAATGTCCACAATTGGAAGCCCTGAAAGTGGCAATTAGAAATAAATGAATAGGAATAAAAAAAAAATATCAATCAAGTTTACCTAAAACATCAGCAGGCCATTCTTTGCTAGATTTAACTGGGTTTGTTTCTTGCGATTCTCTTTCCATATTGTTGCAATTGCGGATTTGTAGGTGCCTGTGAAGGTGTGGCTTGTTGAGTTGTAATATCGTGCCTTTTTTTTTTTTTTTTCGTTTTTGTTTTTATGATAAATTCAAACTCCCCAGGGTAACGTTTTTGAGAGCTTTAATCTCCAATTTTCAAGGCTCTCGACTCTTCGTTCCAAAACGGCACCTTGTCAAAGACAAGGTACACATTTAGCCAATGATCATGAACTATTGTGTATTTCAAGATCCGTTTTTTACGCTAACGCAATTCTGGTATCTGATATTTTTGTGAGCCTAGTAAATAGCACTCATCAATTCAAACTGGTAAACGAGAATGAATTTTTGCTGTCGATTAATTACGTCAGTATCTTAACCGATGTTAAAAGATGTACCATATTCGAGATAATTTAATAAATTGCAAGAGATAAAAAAAGATTCATGCTCTTTTATTTTATTTTATTTTATTTTGTTTTTAGACAGGAACAAATTACTTCAATTGAACATTCAGCTGATATGGGCAAGTTATACAAAAACTTTTGAAAAAATCCGCGATTTCTTGTAACCCAAAGCCTTGATTAATAGACTGAATTTTCAAGTCAAAAAGACTTGAGTTATACCTTCTAGTTCAATTTATTTTGATATCTATTGGAGGTAAATGATGATGCTTGTCATTGAGTATTTAAAAAACAAAAAGAAACAAAAAAAAGTTAACAAAAGCTTCTATTTGTTTTCGTTTGTAACTGGACAAAGTTTAATTATGTTGTTACCAGAATCTTTTGAAATCATTGTGTTATTTGAAGTTCTTATCTTGGATTTTCGGTTTATGAACCCATTTGAATATTTGCGTAATTGATTTGATTATCAGCAATTTTAAAATGATCATATTTGTTAAAAAAAAAAATTGAATAAAAAATTGAAAAAAAAAACAACATGATTTCAGCTATTTTAACAGGAGCTTTCCAAGCATTGTGTTAAGGTCAGCCATCAAGTGTAGCTCTTCAATCAGGCTTACATAAATTATCAATAGTAACATTACTAGGCAAGCAATACATTCAAATATAAACAAGCTTTTATACTATTGTTTTTTCATATTTTGCATGTCAAGAAATCAATAGTGATAAACTTTTATGGTACAATGATAAGTTGGCAAGTTGTTAGTACTATGGTTGGACAGTCTGACTTTTTGGTAGCTCCCAAATTCAGAAAATCCAGTATTCACACATACTACCACGTCAACCAAAACCATCTCTCCCAAACTTGACAATCTCTCACCAGATCTAGCACCAGCTAGTACGTTACGACACCACACCAAACCATGGCTACACAACTGCTGACACAATTTGAACATCCTGAAAATGTTCCGCTTTTTACGAAGGTCGATTTAGCTGCAGACGCTACTGACAATGTTTACGATGAGCTTTTTAATGACGACAACGCAGAACAGATTGCAGCAGAACTTGAGCAGTCCTTTTTGTCACAATTTGATGAACTGATTTCTCATCAAACCCAATTTAATTATACTGGGCTGGGTGAAAAGCTAGAACTTGCGCCAGCTGAGACTGCATTACTTGATACTATTCAACAAAACGGAATTATTAGCTCGTCAGTGCTCGAAAAACTATGGGTGATCCGTGAGGGGTTACGCGAGGTAAAAACGCTCGAAGGCCTAGGCGAATTTGATTCATCACTTACATCGATTGAGCAAGTTCGCAGCAGGCTTGAAACTTTTGAGGCTAATGGCGGCTGGGTGCGAGGTGAGCCCCGCCCTCGATTGCTTAAAGCTCTTTATCGACATATAGATGATCAAACATCTCGAATCAAACAGACTATCTATGCGGCTTGGAACCACGCTATTTGTTTCAAAAAGAATGAGAAGGATGTATCGCTGTCAATAGGTATTAATGTCGAAATTGACGGCAACTTATTGGACTTTGACACTCTGTTAGAAGCGGTTTTACGATTAGACGCTGAGCTTCGTGAGATACCGCCCAGTAAACGAATAATAGCAGGTGAACCGCAAGTGGAGTCATTTGTAGAATTTGTTAATGATGCTCTGCTTATGCCTATTCTGGAATTAAAGGCTGAGTTTGTGGAAGTTACACCTGAAACTGGGTTGGTTTTGCGACAATTCGCAAATGGTACTCTTTCTCCGGGACCAACCGGATTTTTTACAGTGATAGATCAAGTCACTTTACTAGTGAAGTATCTCCAAACTTATCTACAACAGTTTGATAAGCTTTACAATTTAATTCTTAAGCGAATTTCGACGCGGTTGGTATCAACCTTATGCAACAGCACTCTCGGAAAAGTCCTTCCTGATAAAGAAAGCGAATTGGAAGAGTTTAAGAAAGGGTTTGTTGGATTAGAAATTCTTGAGTCAACTTTAGCTACTTCTGGTTGGAAAGAGCCAAAGGAGCTCAGTCAATGGATTGCTAACTTTCCCAGTGAATGGATTACACATCGCAAAGTAATTTACATGGACAAAATTAGAAGCTACCTTCTTGAACAGAGTGCTGAGCATGTCAAACTTAGCAGAGTACCATATACTCAATTCGGTGCCGATAATAATGAAATTAAATCTTTAACAGAATTGGCCACATCAAAGAACAAAACTGTTGCCACTGAAGATCAGCTTGAAACAGAAAATTGGGATGATGAATGGAATGAAGAGGATGACGGCTGGAATTTAAATGATGATACTGAGATCCAACTTTCTGACAAAGAGCCTGAACTTGAAAACCAAACTGAAGAAGACTGGGGCTGGGGAGAGGAAGAGGAGGAAAAATCTGGTTCCTCTAATGTTGTTTCTCAAAAGAAACCTGGAACTTCCACTAAAACCAAGTCCGCAATTGACGATCTCGTAGAGCGTGAACGAGAGAATGCCATGCTCTGCACTACCACTGAGTTTCCTCGGGTTATTAGCAACTTTGTAAAGGAATTTGTCAATGAGTACAAACTGAACACCCCAAAGTTTACAACTAATAATGCGTCTCTGGCTAAGCATGTTTCTGATTTACTAGGATTATTTCGTGCTTTAAGCTCTTTAGGTTACAAGTCTGTTCCAAGCAAGTTTGTGATTCACAACGACCTGGTTTTATTGATTGAATTTCTTGATACTGAGGTTCCTGATTTTAGCACTAAATCATTTGACTCAGAAAGAACCAAGCTTGTTATGAGTGGAAACCACAGTTTAACTGTGGAGCTGATTAACTGGCAAGAACGTCTGGACAAAATTTTGCATAAGGCAAACGGTTTTCGTGATTGTAGCTCAGAAGCAAATTTATTTACGTGTCAAGCCACAGTTGAGCGCAGTATTAATTTGTTTCATGAGCTATCAAACGAACTAACAAATTTCACAAGCTTTCCGCAACGTGTTAAAGCTGTTGGTACACTTTTTGAGTACTTGTGTGCGACACTTATTCAAGATATTGAGGACCTTGACAGCATTTCTGAGGAAGAATCACTTGAGCTAGCAAAGCTTCTAAGGGTAGTGGAACAGCTTGAGGATTTATTCATGGATCCGACAAACCCATCAGGCTCAACCCACGATCTCGCGCTTTACTACACGCCATCACTAATCAAATGTCAATACCTTGCTGAAATTCTGCAAAGTCGTCTGGCAGAAATTTTGCAACTTTACAAAAACTACTCACTAGTAGATTTTACGGTTCAGGAGCTAGTAAAGTTGATCAATGCGTTATTTGCGCCTTCAGAGCACCGCCGCAAGGCTATTGAACAAATTTACTCTTTTACATAAGTGAGGAGAATACACTTTAGGCTTTTGGGTATATAACATATATGGAATAAATATTGAATTATGCTATTGGATATTGATTTTATCTAAAAAGCTTTTTTGAGAGATATAAATAATTGTGTGTTTAAAAAGGGGAAGATTATTAGGTTTTTTTTTTTTTTATCTTTTGCTTTTGTTACGATATCACTCCTGAAAATAAACTGGCTGGCGTAGACTGCCAGCGGCCTTTGATTTTGCTACCATCGCTGATGGGGTGGTCATGATATCACCATAGTCGTCTATGCTGGCAATATTGGTTTCCCATTCTATGCCGTCATTGATGTTGTTGATGCTTGTTCTGTGGTCAGTACTGCTATAAACGTTACTATAAATGCTTTTGTTGGTACCAAGATAAAAAGGATAATGTATTTGTTTTACTGGAGTTAACGTGACCTTTTTAGAAGCCGCTGTCGTGCTGACACTCGCGAGATATTTACCAATGCTGCTATATCCGTTGCTGCTCCACGTTATTATTGGCGGAGTAATAGTTCTCATAGCTTGAGACTGTGTGCTGGTCACCGACATGGCAGCTACAATGGCATTATTGTACTTGAATGGTGTATATTGATCAATATTTCTTGTCCCAGTCCTCACTGAGACTTTTAGTGAGGGTACGAAAGCTTGTAGCGAATGAAATGGAACTGATACTTGATTCGTTAGAAGTTTATAATATGCTAACCTTAATCGCAATTTTAGTCGATGTGAGTGCTGTATTTACGCGTCAGTTAGCTGGGGGGAGAAATGAATAAACAAATGGATGAAGCTTACAACTTCTATGGTATGTATAAAGTATGCGTACCTTGCGAGAGATGACAATATTCTTGGGAGTCTAAAAAAAGATATACCTGTGAGTGTTCTATGTTTATTGAAGCCTGCCTACCAATTGGCATTGACTCAATCAATGAAGTTATACATACTTTAAATTGCGGCGGCGTTGATGAAGAGCCCATTATAGATTATAGATGGTTGAAAAGTCACTTATTTCGTGATTACAATACCAATTCTGGTGAAATTATGGATGTGTTACGTATGGTTAAATACATAAATTTTTTTTTTGGGAAAGCACTATGGTAGGATTCTGATAGTCAAGTCTTCAGGCGACAGAAACAAAAGATAATAAACTTGCGAAAAAAAAAAAGGTAGGCAACTGAAGTCTCCACCTTGAACATAAAACGAGTACTGATATATTTGATGGCGTTTTGTTACCTGGGTTGACTTTCCATGCTGTTAGGAGTTTTTGTCAGTTTCTATGGCAGCATTACCAAAACTTAATCATGAGATAAATAGAGTCTGAATCTGAATCGCTCTTGTTTCAAATGTTGTTTGATTAGTCGTTTAAATGAAATTTGGGCTACTTACAGCCTACCAAATTCACGATCCTTGAACTTCATTGATCCGCGGCCCTTGAAAATGACCTTTGGTTGATCCTTTGTCTTTTGGTCGTCATCTTTGTGCGAGGTGTATGGCCTCCTATCGTCCCAACGCCAACGAGAGTCATCACGGTTATTTCTACTATATGAACTTATCCTCTTTTTGTCATATCGCTGATCGTCGTAAAAGCCTCTATCGTTTCTACTGTATCGGCTTCTGTCGTCACAATTATATTTGTGTAGATCGTCTTTATCAGCCCTACTTTGCTGGCTATGATAAAAATACTCTGTACGACTTTGCCCCGAAGTTTTTCTATCGCCAATTAATGGGTTTGATTTTTTTTGCAATCCAGCTTCGTTTTCAATGTGAGCTGATTCAAGGCTTTTATTGTCTTTTTTGTCATTATAACCACTCTTGTTTGGAAGTGTAATAGTTGCATCTGTTTCAGTCGGTTTCTCAACAGTAACATCTTGTGTTATTTTGTTTTCAGAAGCAGGTTTTTTCTGATTTTTTTCAAAAGAATTTTCTGTTGTAATGCCTTTTTTTATAGACCTTTTGGTTTCATTGATACTGGCATCATCGGTTGTAGTGACATTGTTAGTGAATTGAGCCTTATCTTCACATTTGCTCTTATTTTTCAACTCAAGCTCACCACTTCGCTTAATAACGACTTCTTCTC
The DNA here is from genome assembly GCA_013305925.1 of Geotrichum reessii. Taxonomy (NCBI): domain Eukaryota; kingdom Fungi; phylum Ascomycota; class Dipodascomycetes; order Dipodascales; family Dipodascaceae; genus Geotrichum; species Geotrichum reessii. The sequence goes on from QVTG01000054.1 coordinate 40,260, forward strand.
CCTGCACTGGCCGGTCCTCTGCATCAACTAACACACCTTCAAGAGCTTCTAACACTTCCATTCCACGCACAATTCGGCCAAAGACAGTGCAGCCCTCAATTCCAAGCCCATTTTGCAGCGTAATGAAAAACTGACTTGTATTTTTATCAGGATCCCCATTTTCATTTGCCATACACACCAGTCCACGTTCGTTTACAGGCATATTGTTGTTTTCGCCAGAAAAGTAGTAGCTATCTGTTTCTATATTGTGATAGATTGACTCGCCATCAAGATCTTCGCCAGCCTGGACAATGAACTCAGGCGCTACAATACGATGAAACCGGACATTCTTAAAACTGAAAATTTTTTCTTTTTGCTTTTTCTTTTTCGACTCTAATTCTGTTTTGTCGTTCGAGTCAGGGGGAGAAGTTTTGTTGCTGATTTGGTTTCCAATGCACAGGCGACGGAAGTTCTCGCTAGCTTTGGGAGCAAGATCGTTATAAAGTTCAATAAAAACTCTTCCTGAAGAAGCTCTGCTTTCAATATCCAAAAATACACGGTATCTTGTAGACATGGTTTATATTCGCGTTTTCTTACGACGGTGAAAGTCGCGATTGTCTGGAGCCAAGACACGGTGTTGGTGAAGAATCACGTCAAACAAAATTTTTGATTTTGAAATCACGTGCATTCACACGTTTTTTTAATTCTTTTTTTCGGCAAGCTTTTTATGTCAGTTTAAAAAAAATAAGTTTTGCTTCTTATTTCTCGACCCGAGTGGCTGTCTTTGATTGTTACGACGATACTCTACCATTTAGTTCTGTTGATAAATCATGTCTTCTGCTCCCGTTATCAGAAAGGCTTCAGGTCTCGATGAGCTGGTCATTTCCCACGACCCTAATCATCCTGCTAACTTGATCTGCGAGTTGTGCAAGCTTTTCTACGACCAAAATTGGGTCACCGGCACCGGCGGTGGCATGAGTATTAGAGATGGGTAAGTATAACATATCTATTATTATTATTATTATTATTATTAACTTGGTATTCACATTTTTTTTTATTTATTTAGTGATAACATCTACCTGGCTCCATCGGGTGTTCAGAAAGAGGTATGTATGCTTCATCATCATATATAAGTATTAGTAAATTAACGCTTCAAAGAGAATGAGCCCTGAGAACATGTTTGTCATGAGTTTGAAAACCGGTCAGTACATTAAGACCCCGGATGTCTACAAGCCCTCGGCTTGTACTCCCCTATTTTTGGCATCATACACTAAACGCAACGCTGGAGCATGCATTCATACTCATTCTCAGGCCGCTGTCATGGTCTCACTATTGTATGACAAAGAATTCAAGATCTCCAATGTCGAACAGATTAAAGCCATTCCACGCGTCATTGAATCCGGATATCTAGAAAACTTTGAAACTTTAACGATTCCCATCATTGAGAATGTGCCACATGAGGCGAACTTGACTCCCTCACTTGAACAGGCACTCATTGATTATCCGGCAGCCCCAGCCATTATTGTACGTAGGCATGGCATCTACGTGTGGGGAGAAAATGTTTGGAAAGCTAAGATTATTAACGAGGCTATTGACTACTTGCTTGAACTGGCCGTTAAAATGCGGTCATTTGGAATACCCACAGATGCTGGTCTTGGCTCCGAGCGTGTGGCCCCTGCTCATGAACTGCACTAAGCTGTGCAGTGTTCTTCCTCAGAATTGGATAATAGTTTGATGATAGTCTGTACAGTAGACAAAATCATAACAATAACACCAAATGCAATACACGAGTATGACGGAAGTTTCTGCCGCAAGCCCTTGCCAGATAACTTTAAAAAGCACATGGGAGGAAGGATATATGCCATCACGCAGGCGGAAGAGGCACCTACTAGCTCAAGAATTGCACCAAGATTGCACGTAAACAATGCCACAGACATGGCGGAAAACACTAGTACTGTCGTAGTAATGAAATGCCTCTTGCGGGAAAATTCCGCCTTTGGATAAAAGTAATTGAGCAGAACCTCTCTGCACACAAAGATCTCAAGCGGTAGAGTTGTCAACATATTAAACCCAAAACAAAAGCGAGCTACATTAGCCATGGTATCATTAGGCGGAAAGTTATTGAGAATATTGCCCTTTGTTTTGTCGCGGAACACAACAAAGCCGCCCACGCCCATCATGATGCACGCTACCATTGAGACGCCCGTGCTCCAATGTGTAACCGTTTTAAATCTATCTATTGTAGGCTTTTTTAGCGAGTCGTATATCAGCAGCGAGTTGTGGTGGCACACAAATGCAAATGAAATAACGCTTACACCTTGGAAAATGCCAGAATTGATAGTGAGAAGAGGTAAGGAAAAGCTACCCTTGAAATCATCGCTCAAAGAGGGCCCACGGATCACAACTGTCAATACAATGATCAGCATGCTCAATAGGGCCAATGCACTGGCTTTGGCCAGTTTGGAAATGTCTCTATTTAATGCGAGTGGATATGAAATAAAAGTCGTAAAAATCACAATGATCGAGTTACGTTTAATCAAAAAAGAAATCACAGGGATGTTTTTGAAAGACGGAAACAATGCATTGATGACATGAGGAATCGTATCGCCAATGATAACACAGAATGCCATGCTTCCACCAAATGCAAACGCACCTTGTGCAACTGAAATTGTGATCAACCCAATTTTACCGTAGCACTTTGAAACTGTTGCTTGGAATGTGTCAGTACCACTAATTTTGGCATTAACAACCATGAGCCGAATAGTCCAATCAATCACAAAAGTTAGCACCACTAGCAGCAAAATACCACCAACAAGACCCGATTGTTTGACTGCATACGGCTGACCAATGATGCCAGCACCAATGATACTATTTGCCATGTTCATAAACGCCATTTTCATGTTGCTTTTACCAGACTCATTCGCAATTGCCAATAAGGCTTCATTTGCTCCAAACGACGACAATGCACCTTGATTCTGCTCTTCCTGTAGCAAACCTGCTGTTGGTTCATAGTCTTCGTCATCAAGATCAAAGTCTGTTAAGTTCGATGTATTTCTTGTATGGCCGCTACTGCTGGGCAGTATCAGAAGGCCATTACTATTCGTATTATTATTGACATTGCTAGCATCCTCTAATTCACTTGATACCAGCTTGTGTATGCTGTCGGCAGAGTCAATAGAGTCAAAAGAAAGTCTTTCGTATTTGTTGCTCATCGTGGTCTCGTCGGCATTAAGGTCAAGTATTGAAGATGGTAGGTTGGGTAGGTATCAAGGAGAAGCTTAAGAATTTAACAATGCCCTTAGTTTTTACACTATGCGTGGCCATAAAAAAATTAAAGTTATTATTAATATATGTTATTTAAGCGTGACAAAATTAATAACTTACTATGCCTAACTTTTATGTTATAAGTTATATTTCAAGACTTATTTAAAGACTATACATATACGTAATAGTCTTCCAAGTTTTTTTTTTGTAAGAATATTTTAATTTCAAACAAGTTAACCCATCAGGGTTTTTCACTCATTAAAAATGTGGCCATCGGGACATTCCTCACTACCGTCGGTCACTCTTAACAAGTACAGGGCCATATTTATATTGAGTACTGTATATTATTCATAGTGCCGTCCTTTTCCTGTTTTTCATTAAATTTAAACGTCTGTTTCTATCTTTTTTTTTTTTTTCTTTAGTGTTTTTCTTTACTATCTTTTCTTATCTATAATTCTAATAGCACTTTTTTACTTCAAATCAGACACATAGAATACTATTATTATCAAAATTATGGATAAACAGAAAATTATTGAAGCCTTGCCGGTTGTCGTTTCGCTCAGTGATCTAGCATCTGGTAAAGCCGACACAGTACTTCCAAATGCCTTTGACTCTGATTCCCTTGGCATCATAATTGTTAAAGATCTGCCTTCTGAGTTTCAGACATTACGCAGTAAGGTACTTAGTTCTGCTTCTCACTTGGCTGCGCTTTCAAAAAAAAAACTAGTCCAACTTGAGGATCCTGACTCCCATTTTTTAAATGGCTGGTCTTTAGGAAAGGAAATTCTTTCGAACGGTGTCCCCGACAATTTTAAGGGCTCGTTTTACACAAATTGCTCGTTCTATGGTTACCCCGATGGAAATCTTCCCAAAGAATCTCTCAAGGGCTATGAAAGTTTTACTTCTTACATTGCTCCCGGGATCTGGCCTGAGGAAAACGATATACCAGGCTTTCAAGAAAACCTTAAGGCTTTGTGCAAATTGATGATTGGTGTAGCAGAGGAAGTGGCTAGAGCTGTAGATAGACTTTTTGGTGGTAAGTTGGAGGGTTATCCTAGCGGATATCTGGAACATATTGTTTCTACCTCCACCACCACAAAGGCGCGGCTGCTGCATTATTTTCCTCCTCCTGTTAATACAGACGCTTTAAATAAAGACGATAGCTGGTGTGGTGAGCACTTTGACTTTTCGTGTTTGACCGCGCTCACCTCTGCGCAATTTGTCGACGAGTCGGATGGAGTCAATAAGTCTATTCTCCCAGGTCAGATTTTGAAGGAACTTCCAAAAAGTCCTGATTCTAGTTCTGGGCTGTACATCAAAAATCGTAAAGGAGAGGTAGTTAAAGTCAACATTCCCAAAGACTGTATTGCTTTTCAGACAGGCAGTGCACTTGAAGAAGTCACTTCAGGGCGCTTTAAAGCTGTTCCTCATTACGTTCAGGGCAGCAAAATTGGCCAAACTATCAGTAGAAACACGCTTGCTGTTTTCTGCCAGCCTTCTCTACACGAGCCTGTTGGTAAAAATTTCAAGGACTTTGCTACTTACTCTGAGTACATTTTAAAAAGCATCCATTAATGTTTTTTTTTTTTTTAGTATATAAAGTTGAGCTTCAATACAGGGTACCTGCATTTTTAAAAGTTTTATCAATTGGAAAGAATAGATATTGAGTAATGGGTATATTCATGTAGAGAAATAATGATTTGAACCTGAAACTTATAGTAAGTGCATCATGCTATATAAGATATTTAGTTTTTTTAGTTTTTAGGCGCTTGTTTTTTTGTTATTCTATTTTAACTACTGTCTCTAGTATATATCAAAACTGTCAAGATTTGGTAGTTTTTAGTTTTGAACCTAGAATAATTCCGTGGTTTAAACGGTTTCTAAAGAAAAATATGCGACTTAATGTCTTGAAATGTTTTTTTGGCCGACCTATTTTCTCTGCATAGAGACAAAATTTTATGGTCAACTGCAGTAGTAATCTGAAAAGGAGTCTTGTCGGATACATCTAAAACATAAGTATCGGTGACACAAAAGTTGGTTCAGTGTGATTGTAGTAGTGGCTGAACTCTAATAAACATTGAGTGCGGTTTTCTTTTTTTTTTTGGCTTTTGGTTTAAAACAGATAATTATTTGATAGTTTAGGCTTTATTTACTGGAAATGCTGTTGGTGTTGTGCAAACTTTTGTCTAGAGACAAGGTTGAACAAGATTGGAACGTTGTCTCTTGTGTAGACTGGTTCAACAATACACTTTTTATTCAAAAAAAAAAAATCAATAGATTTAATTCAATCATAAATCATGTTAAACCTGAAAAAATGACTTTATTTTTGTTGTTTTACCCTTCACAAATTTCTCTGTCATTGTTATTCAAAAAAAAAAAAAAAAAAACAATAATAGTGATGAGCAAAGGTTTTTTCTACAAAGACGACTTCAAGTCTCAATTTGACAATTGGTTCCTGAATTGTACGGCTGTGCACCACATTTACTTTTTTTTTTTAATAAATTAGCGTGATGAAAAATTCAACGCCTTCGTTTAAGCCCAAAAATTGTTGTTTTTTTTTTGTTTTTTTTTTGATAATAAACAACAGCAAATTATAAATTCAATGTTTGATATTATTCATATATTATACTCTGATTAAAAAAATATCAAATATTTGCTTTTTGTTGGCCTGACTTGATTTTTTTTTTTTTTCTTTTCAATTGCAAACCTTTTTTAGACTAATCCATTCATGAAAAAAAAAAAAATAATACATTGAAGCTAAGAAGGTTCTAAACTGCAATTTACAAATACTCTACACCTTTTTTTCAATTCCATGAAAGTTTATACTTTTATTAAAGTACGAATATCATGAGCCCGAATAAAATTTTTGCATTTTGTCGTGAATTGACGTTAGCAAAGTTTACCAAGTCAAAAACATATTTTTTGGTGTTAAACAGGTAATATATTTTCAATCAAAACCTTTTTTTTTTGTACATGTTATCTAAACTGAATTGTTCTAGATTTTGAAAAAAAAAAAATCATTTATTGAGTTGTAGGTATTTTTTTTCATTTCATTTTTTTTTTCTTTCGAATAGGGTATTCTACATCATTCGTAATCGCCCATTCAGTACTTTTATCAAGATTTAACATCTATTTATTGATCTCGGATTATCATGATTAAAAACAAATAATGATAAAAATACTAGTAATAATACGTATAGACATATATATATATATACATTTTATAAGCTGGGTTTGGAAATGAAAAGAAAAATGAGATAGTAATAAAAAATATATGGAATCACATCACAGCACAATTTCACGAGTTCAAATCAGAATACCTAGCACAATGCTTCTCTCATAGCATGACATTATTTGCACCAGTTGCAATATTGAACGCGCAAGTAAGGGTATTTAAGCTGTTGCTGTTTCTACAGATGTCACTGTTGGCTTAGTTTTTTTCTTTCTGTTATCATTGGCAAGCTGCGCAAGCATTGTTTCTATCTGATCAAATCGCGCCGAGAGCGCGTCAATTGCTGCTGACTGCGCTTTATTTGATTCTATGACAGCTGCAAGTAGATTTAGCACGTCGCTCTGCTCTTCGCGTGTATCATCGAGGTGTTCGAGTCGGTGGACCACGTCAAGAAGATCTTTAGTGATTTTAGCCCGCTTCTTGAGAACTTTTTTAACACCGTATCTGGGTCGCTTATTATTTCCAATGGCAACAAGGCTGTTGCCGCTAGCCAGCTCATCTGAATCATCTTCTGCGATATTGCTCTCTGGAGATGGTGATACTATAACAGCAGACGGCTCCTTGAGTGTAGAAATGTTTGGCAGCATTGTCACATTGCCTGCAGCTTGTTTTATGTTTGCTTGTCGTTTCATAGCATTGCTGATATCAGGAAACTCGCTACTGTCTTCCGTAGGATTGATTTGCTGCATAATTATAAAGTGCGCAAACGACAGAACAGCCTCTGTCTCCATGATATTTACAGTAATATAAGGCATGACGCGTACCTCTTCCTTGATAGTTGTGTCGTAAAATTCGCGTGCGCAAGTCATTAGAATGTTTTCTTTATCAAAGTGCATGCCATCACGCTGCAGTAGGCTTGAAAAGTACCGGTGACACTTGCGCACCGTTTTGAACATACTTTGCAACTGCTTGCCATGAACAGCCACGTCAAACTTGTTTTCAAACATGGGTGCAATTTCATCAAACATGGAAATTTTGAATACGCGTTTGCTTTTATCATGAAGGCGTTGCACGCACTCTAATACAAATTCAATTTCGGGTTCAGACCAAGCCTGAACCATACGCGAACGCTTTCTGTTATCATTGACAATGTTGTGACTGTGTGACGCGTCCATATCGCTTATGCCATCAGAGGGCGTCTGGTACTGTTCTTCAACATTAAAGCTATTTGGGTTAATTGTTTCTGTAGTACTATTGCCAGAAGTAGTTTTAAAACCTTTTGCCCGTTTGAGCTTAGCTTCAGGTGCTTTAATGGACGAAGATCGTTTACGAGCCATTGCGTTGATAGTCAAGAGGTGGTGGTATTTGACTGGGTGTAAACTTTTTTAGTGAAAGGAAAAAGGGGAAACAGGAGAACGTGAAAGGGGGAGGGAGGGAAAGAGAAGAAATTTGAAAAAAAAAAAAAAAAAAAAAAGGATTACGGGAGAGAGAGGCTGAGGAAAATAAAAACCAGAGTGGTATGACATTGAAAAGTTCAGATGCAGTATATCAACTAATGATACATCTGAAACCAAACCCATGCTGTGAAGAAAATTGCTAAAAAGGAATAGGAATTTTAAAGTGTAATTATCCTATCACCAAAAATGCGGCTCAAGAGTAGTACACGGTGCGAACCAATTTATCAGGCAGCGCAAGGTGTAGCTACAATTTCCAAAAAAAAAAAAAAAAGATTTAAATTATAAATTATACGTATGAATTATTAATGAAATATTTTTATATTACTAACTTTATTTTTGTTGCTAAATCATTGAATTGAATGTTACGTCTGTTTTTTTTTATATGTTTTATTCTATATCTTGTAAAGATATCATTGTAGCGACGTGTCCTTGGAACGTGCTAGCAGAACCTATCATGAAAATTTGCCCTGTTTTTTTCTTTTTTTACTTTTTTATTTTTTTTTTTTTTTTTTTTGGATAAAAACAGAAAACTTTTTTTTTTCTTTTTTAAAAGTAAAAAAATTTAACATTTTCAGTAAATTTCATATCTTCAAAGGCGCAGGCACCAGAGTGAAATCCAAACGGTCCACTTGGTTCAGGTCCCACAGAGTTCTGTCTATGATCTTTGAAACTGATTTTACTTTTATAGCACTCGATTATTATTTTATTTTTTTATGTAAATGAAAACTGAGCAAAAAAAAAAATAATAATAATAATTTAATTTTCATTTGTAAAGTAAAGTAGATGTGTTCGGGTAACTGCTTTATTATACTCTGGTTGAATCAGGGTCTTATTTCTACCAATTTTGTTTCCATTCAAATTTTTCAGTGTTCAAAAAAACAAAAAAAATCTATATTTTTTTCAGGTTTTAATAAACAACACTATCAAAAAAAAAAAAGTTTTGTGAACCAACCAAAAATCATTCCAAAGACAAAAGTTATTCCAATATCATCTACAATATCCTGCTTTTTGTTCATGTAAATAATTGGGTCAGTTTTACGCTTTAACTATTCATATATTTTAACTTGTAATTCATCTTCCAACCTTAGTAAGTTGATTTTCAGGAATTTTTTTTATAAATAATAAAAATTTACTTGATGATTCATTGTAGTTATAAATTTTCATTTACCAAAAATCGGTTACCATTGATATAGTCAAATAATTACTTTTTTGCACAGATAGAAAATTTGGAACTATAAAATGTCAAAAAAAAAAACCAAGGCGAGCTCCCTACGTTATTTTTCAAATTTAATAGCACCAATTAGTTTTAAATTTCATGTTTTTTTTATATATGTCTCTGTCATTATTTATTTTATCTAACTGTGTAATGTAAGTGCACAGTGAATATATGTTTCATAATTACCTATATTGAAAGTGATTTTACCTTCCTTTTTTTTTTGCATGATAATATAATCATAGTATAGGAAAAATGAACTAATAATAGAGTATAGAAAATTAATGAAAAGTTATTAACAGACATCCAAAAGCTTTTAAAATTTACACTAAGCACTACTCTGTGACACGAAGAGCTGATTTACTTTTGAACATAATACTGCAAAATTTTTGATATCTTTAAAAAAAAAATATTTATTTTTTGTACTCAAAGGTTTGCAAAGCCTTGAAATCAAGTTTTTAAGTTGATTATCAAAACTTTTACAATGATAACTTTAACTGTATGATTAATTATCTGATTTGATATTTTTTTTATTATCATTATCTACTATTAACTCAATAGACGTCCAGTGTTAAAAATGATGTTTTTAAACCTGTTTGGCGTCAGAAGGGATCTGACCCCGTCGAAATAACCAAAACTTGTAATACTCTGTTGAAATATCACTAGAGCTTTTTTTTTCTACAAAACCAGTTACACTAATTTGCTGGGTATACGTATAATACATATATTGACAATATCAATCATACTCGTCATCATTTAAGTCTTATAAAAATAGTCACAGTCTTTATGAAAAAAAAAAAAAAAAAAAAAACTAATTATAATGATCAATGTGTATCCTATATATTGCTACATCCTGAAATACATACACCAAAGTATTATTAATCTGGTTCCTCTCCACGTACCACAATTTTCACATCGTCTTCCTCATCTCTTTCACTACTGTTAGTGCGCCTCGTTTGATACGTTTCAATATCAGAAAATTCTATCTCCGATCCTGTTGAAAAGGTTGATACGGATTCGGTCATAGAATTAAGTCGATCTGGAAGCACACTATTGAGTGCTGTCAGACGCTGGTGTTGAATAGGTATTGTGGGATTTAAATTGTGCATTACCTCAAAACGCTGATTAAACTCAATAAAGTCATGGTTGATGCTAGAAGTCTCACTATTAAGTACATCAGCCCGGTTGAAATTATTAGATCGTACAGAAAATGATGAAGCCGATGAGGAAGAATGAGAATCAATAGACAGGTCTGATGAAACCACTGAACTCAGAGATTTATCTGTAAGACTTGCAGTTTCCAGCGAGCATAATGACTCGGCAAGTTCATCAGCTGTTGAATCAGCTGCATTTAAGGTAGAATCGGAGATTTCATATTTAGCTATCGAAGAAACAGTTGAAGAGTGTGACTGTGAGCTAATGTTTTCGCTTTTTCTTTGTTTGGCATCTGTGATTGTTTCCAAACTTGACTGGCTTGTCGTCCTTCGCAGTTCTGGTATATTGTTGTCCGAATGAAACTTTGGATTAGATGAAGATGGGGATAAAGCAATGCGGTATTGATTAAGTTTATTCTTGACTTTTGTTGCTGGTAGCAGGCTGATTTTTCCAAAGCGCAACTTTGAGTCATTATTAAAGGTTGGCCTGCTATCTTCGCAACCAGTCCTGCTAGATTTATTTCTACTGTCGACGCTTGATATACTCCAGCTGGCAGTTAAATTTTGACTCTTTAATCTTTGCTTCTCAATAGGACACATGTTATTTCTTGAAGGATCCGACTGAGCAAGAGGACCAACATAGTCATATGAAGATCCACCGCCAAATCCAATCTGGTCAACCAAATATGTATCAAAATTTTCAGAGTAATGTTGTCGCTGCCTCCTTCGGTATTCCTTTTTGTGTTCCCTATACTCCTTTTTAAACTCCTTGTACTCCTTTTTGTGTTCCTTGTATTCCTTCTTATGCTCTTGATATTCTTTTTGCTTTTCCCTGTATTCTTTTTTGAATTGTTTTTTGTGGTCTGCAAATTGCTTTTGTTTTTTTGCAGCTTCTTCAAGAATAATCTTGCAACATTCGCTTTTAGAAAGAGTGATAGTTGGGTCAGAGGGCACTTCCAAAACTTGCTGTGGCGTTACAGGAAGTCCAGAGTCGGTTCCCTTAGACATACCAAAAGGTTTCAATATTCTCATTATATTCGAACAGTTTTAGTATATTTGATATAAGTGGTATTATAAAAATATTCGAAAAGCTTTTATATATTGTTTTTTTTTTCTTTTTTTTCAGAAAGAAAATAAAATTGGAATGAGTGAATAGTAAAAAAGAGAAAAAAAAAAGGTGATGAGGATGAAAGAAAAAGCTTTGAGAATCCCAGCAAAGCTTAATTCTGTTCAGTTAAACAGTTAAATAAAGTTTAGTCATGTGATACATGAATAACACCGTTTCCTATTAATATTGATCCGTTTTTATTCGGCACATAAAATAATAATAAAGTTAATGCTGATACGAAGATCAAAATGAATAAATAATATAGAAAATCTGTTTCTTGTTCTCACATCACATAGTTACATAATTAAAATAATCATTTGAAACAGAAAAACAATTTTTTTTTTTACAAAAAAAAAAAAAAAGATTACATGTTTATTTATAGTAATGATGAGTAGGCATTGAAAACAGCACTTGTAATTCAGGTTTTTGTGTGTGTGTGTGTGTGTGTGTGAGTGTGTGGGGGGGAGGGGGAGGAAGAGGGGGGGTCTAATTTTGTGAAAAGCAAAAAAATTTTATCAAGTTAACCAACTTTTGGCATCAACATAAAAAAATATTAACCAGAATATTATCGGCATAATGAATCAGAAACAAAAAAAAACATTTTTTAATATCAAGCTATATGGATGTTTTCATTTATGTACACATACCTTTGTTATTGTTGCGGTTATAGTTATTTATGAAATAAGACATTATATACGAAAGACTTTGAATAACTACAATATTAATTGTGCTAATTACCTGCTGCTATCTCGCTGAAACTTGCACTTCATTTGCTTTGGTGATGTTAAATTTGTTATTGATCAAATTTGATGGTTAAAGAAAAACTCAACCAGATTGTCTCTACAGTGTGTTGAGTTCCAATATGAAAAAAAAATAAAGCAAGGTGAGATAACCTTTGTATGTTGTTGAATTGTCTATATTATTTATCACTGAAAACCAACATTCTACAGTGCCCATTTTATTATTATTATTGTTTTTTTTTTTTTTGATCTATGAATCAGGTTCATGGAGTGTTCAACAAAGCCAAGTAAAGAAATTTGTTGAGATGTGCTACAATCACTGGTAAAACATCAGTACTAAATCAATCATGTTCAAGATTGAAAAAAAAAGCCTTCTTTATTTTTGTTACTATAAAAACAGCTCTCTAAACTAATAAATAAATAATTATAAAAAGTATATATGTTAAAAAAATATATATGAAAACCTATTCTTAGTTCAAAGAAAAAAAAAATTATTCACTGTCATTAGTATCATTTAATTCATTGACAACTCGATCATTCCACTCATTGACAACTAAATTTTCATGCTCTTCCAATAACTCCTGGATATCAACTTTGAAACCAGTGACTTTAACTATTATGCGCTCTACTTCCTTGTGAATACGTTCGCGCTCCTGTTGAACCGCAAGTTTGAGCTGTTTATGTTCGATATCAGTAGTCTGGCTGCGTTGATTGACCTGGTCCTTTTCCTGCTTGAAAGAAAGCTCCATGTTCTGTAAATCGCGTTCTAGTTTATCTATATCAGCTTTCGATGTAGCAGCATCAGCATGCATTGTATCATAAAGTGTGTCATATGAAATGCACATCGAGTTGAGTTTGGCTTCAAGATTTGCAATCTTTTCTTTTTTTTCGGTAATATCTTCAGACACTTGATCTATCTGTTCATGTAATTGAATCTGCTCGTCTTTCATCTTGTTCACATCGTCATTAATTTCAAGCCGAAACTTTTGCAGTGTAGGTCGAATTTCGCGCGCAATACTCTTGCCATTTAGGAGCTCCTCGGGTGAACATTCAAGGCTTTCATCGTCTAGTGACGCATTTAATGAAAGACTGAGATCAATTTCTTGCCCAATCTCGTCCTTGGGACGTGCAGATAGTCGGTCCAAAGCAGCATTGTAATTATCAATAATAAGTTTGAGTTCTTCAAGTTCCTTTTGAGCAATCAACTCTTTATTCTTACAAACCTTAGCCATCTCATCAAGCAATACGTTCACTTGATCAATCGACTTGCCGAGTTTTTCTCGTTCCGAATTTATTCTGTCAATCTCTGCCGGTTCCAGGCCTTGCTCCTTAATTTTCTGTTCAAGTCTCTTGTTGGTTTCATGAATTTCCTTCAAATCAACATCAGCTGCAGCCAGTTCTTCTTTAATTTTCGATAATACACCTCCCCATTTCAGTTTTCGGCGCTCCATTGATTCAATGTACGCCTTGAATTTGACATAATCACCGTTAAGTACTTCACCTTTTTTTTCCAGAGAATTTTCGAGTTCTACCGACTTTTCTAGCTCTTGTAACTTTTTTTCTCGTATTTTTTCTTCTTCTTTCATCGCATTAATTAACTCATTTACCTTGAGACTGTGTTGTTCAAACTCTTGGTTCATTTCTTCTTGATACTCAGAATAATCGTCCTCGTTTGCCAAAAACGCTTTGTATGATTTTGAAACATATCGCATAAAAATTTGATCCAATGTGTCGTCGTCAACCAGGTTAGCAGCATCGTATTCCTTGTTTTCAAACGCATCCAGCGATCTATTAAGCTTCACTAGCCAATGTAGCATTCCTAGATAATAAGGCCAGTTCTGACCACCTACAGCTGAAATCTGGGACTTGTTGATTGAATCAAGAAACGGATATTCTACATGCTTTAAGAGCGAGTAAACTTCGTGTTCAATAGAGCGTGTAAATTTGTAGCCTGGGTCAAGACGCTTGTATAGCCACTGAAAAATAAAGACAAAGTCCTTTTGTGTTGGTGCTTTGAGCGTTTTCTGAGTTAACGGGTGTCTCATTTCTATTTCAAACTTGTTGTTTACAAGATAGTCAAACGTCTCTTGTGCAATTTTAGCCTGATAAGTTTTATCGCGTAACGGACGGGGATCACGCAATGTCAGACCGTTGCCATTACTAAGAGAAGACGTACTGAAGCCTGGAACTGTAGATTGTCTGCTTCGTCCCACAGATCCTTGTTGCTGTTGAGAAAAGGCAATACTGCTGGAACGCATGCTCGTACGCTTGACGCTGGCAGCCATCATTTCATTAACAGTCGGAGTGCCGCGCGCATATGGTGTAGGTCGCGTGGGTGCTATAGAACTGCGAGGATTACTTGAAATTACTGAGAGCCGGCTGCTACCAGGCTGTCTATTTTTGGTGGTGAGCGATACGCGCGCCGTTGGAAGTTTCGACTTGCTAGGGGGCGGATTTTTAAATAGCGAATTATAATCTTGTGGTTGAGAATCAGAAAAATGCGAATCCATCGTAAATACGCGTGCGAAAGGTAAATCGTTTATGTAACGTTCAGAAAAGGATTGGTGATGGGATAGATAAATAAAAATCTGTTGTCATCTGGGAAGAAGTCTTTGAATTAAGAAAAAAAATAAAAAAATACAAACAGTTTTGACACGAAAAAATCACCACGAAACGGCTGTTATTTAGTTTTATGCTTTATTAGGGGAGAAAATGTGGTTGTCAGAGCAACCACTACATGAAATAATTGAATTGTATCACGTGAAAACCTAATGTTATGTAATAGTATATAGCACTTATACTGAAATCTTTTTTTAAATTTAAGGGCCTCAAAAATTACGTAGTTGACGATCAGTGAGATCAGGGTTTTCTCACTTTGGTTTTATGCCCGTGACTGTAAATCCATGAAAAGGTATAAATGCAGTAGTTTTTTTTTTGTTTTTTTGAATAAATAATCAATTTAACTAATCTAACGGCTTGACATAGTCAAGCTTTACTGCTAAGTCCTCCTCACAAAAGCGAGAACGGTGTAATAAAATATAATTATGAATTTCTCTTGACATACAAGTTTTGTTTGTAAAAATTCTGGTGCGATGAAAGTAAAGCCAAGTATATATTTGCTGTCCACTTAACCGTTATTGGCGATCTAAACAATTGAAGAAACTAGACTCGCACAATAGACAACATATCATATACTATACCGCTTATAAAATCTATGCATTTTCATAGTAGAATAAATAATACATGTAAATACCTTATGCAAAATAATTTTTACGTACAAATCACACTCCGCGCCGACTTCCTCGGGGCCGTCGACTGCCAGGTATAACAACCACGCTCTTTTTTTTCCGTTCCGCATGTTTGACATCCTCAATACGCTTCTGCTCGTACGCCTTGCGATCACGCTCAATCTCTGCCTCCAGCTCCATTTTGCGAGAGTGCTCGATTTCGGTCGCACGCTTACCATACCGCAACGAACTTTTCTCTTTGATACTGTAAAACACGCCGCCTAACTCGCTCAACCAGTATGGATCTACTGCTGTTACCACGGACATGTACTCGCGCGACGTCAGAATCAGCTCGTGATACACCACGTAATCGGGCAAAAACCCAAGCCCAAAAAGTGCAGACGTGGGGTGCAACTGCATAACAACGTTAGTGCGCAAATTCATGTACTCCCCTAAGCCTTTGACCTTTGCAGCCTGCGCAAAGTAGCCACTGCAAATGCACTTGCGGAGAACATCCCAGTCGGTGCCACAAGACCGAACTGTCATTGATCGGTCCTGTAACACAATAGATACAAGTTGCTCACGAACCTCCTTAGCTCTTTGAAGGGCCTTCGGGTGAAGAAAATGGCGTCCGCACCATGCGTTCGAGTACTTGTTGGCTTTCCATTGCGAGTAGACGTGCAACAGAGTAAGATGATCGGATTCAGCAACAAAAAACTTTTCACGTGCTGTGTCAGACTCTTCCTGGCGTTCTTTGGGTCTGTAAAATACAGATGGAACGGAAAGCATTGACACAATAGTCAACATTTCCTCCGTGCAACCATACTCAATGGACATTATCAGTAATTTAGAGAGCGACGGCTCCATGGGAAACTTGGCCATTTTAGATCCAAGAGGAGTCAGTTGCCCGACATTATTAAGAGCACCCAATGCCCATAAGTCATACAAACTGGACGTAATAGTGTCTGCTGGAGGTGGGTCCATAAAGTCAAACTCCAGTAGATTGTCCACGCCAAGAGATTTGAGCAGTAATAAAGTATTTGCAAGATTAGTTCGCTGGATCTCAGGAATAGTCTGCGGGTACATTTCATCAATTTCTGCACGCTCCGTGTAAAGCCTGTATGCCACGCCTTTTCCGGTTCTGCCTGCACGACCAGATCGTTGATTTGCGTTAGCAAAAGAGATTGGCGCAACTTGAAGCATATCCATGCCCATCTTAGGATTGAATACCTTTATCTTGGCGTAGCCAGAGTCGACAACATACATGATACCATCGACCGTCAAGGATGTCTCAGCAATATTTGTAGCAACAATAACCTTGCGGGTGCCTTTTTTTGCTGCCTGAAAAATCTTGGCTTGCAAATCAGCTGGCATCTGCGAGTATATTGGGAGGATTTCGAGAGGTGCTGGGTTGTTGAGCAATGCAAGCCTTTCAGCAATAATCTCGCAAGTAGCCTCGATATCTTCTTGACCAGTCATAAAAACAAGAATGTCGCCAGGACCACTTTGAATATGAATTTGAATCACTTGTTTGACAGCTGCATCTACATAGTCTTCAACAGGTGTGGAGTGGTGCAAGACATCAACAGGAAATGTGCGACCCGGAATTATGAACTGCGGTGCACCACCATAAAAAGATGAAAATTTATCAGCATTCATTGTTGCAGATGTCACGATCAACTTAATGTCTCTTCGTCGCGCAAGTACTGATTTAAAAAGACCCATAAGTACATCAGTATTTAGCGCACGCTCGTGGGCTTCATCCATGATAATGCACGAGTATTTATCTAAACTTGGATCCATAAGTGACTCACGTAAAAGAATACCATCAGTCAAGTACTTGATAACAGTTTTGTCACTAGTGCAGTCTTCGAATCTAATTGCGTAACCTACTTCGTCGCCTAGCGGTACTTCCATCTCCTCACTGACACGCTTCGCAACACTCATGGCAGCTACACGACGAGGCTGTGTACAACCAATCATACCACGCTTACTGTAGCCGTCCTCATGCAAAAACTGAGTTAACTGAGTTGTTTTACCAGAACCAGTTTCACCAATAACAATGATAACTTGATTGTCTCGGATCACTTTCAAAAGCTCTTCACGTACTGCAAACGCTGGTAGATACTGGCGCTGCTCCTTTAGAGTTAACTTCTTGCTGAAATCACTTGATCCCTCTTGTTTTGTAAGATGGTCAGAAAACTTGTTGGAATTGTTCTTTGTCTCCTCTTCTTCGACGGTTGTGTCCTTTACGCCAAGTACGTTACCAAGTGTCGTGCCAGCCATATTAGCGGCTTCTTTCGCCTGTTCTTGTCGCTCACGCTTTTGACGTCGCTCTTTGACCAAAGCACTGCCTCGTTTTGCAAACACAGCCATGTCACTTTGTGGGTCTCGTACCGCAGATATGGGTTCCTTTTGTCGTGTGAAAACTTCGTGGCCATCAAGAAAAGGTGGTAGTAAATTATGTACAAAAAGATGAACTCTATTTTCATCTTCGTCATTGAAATCGGTATCAACATAACCCTGTTGTTGAACGCCAGATGTCCGCATCTGGTTCTGTTCCCACATATCAGACTCTTTCTGTTTTTGACGTGCAATATTGGAAATACGATTGACAACCTTCTTTTGTAGCTTCTGTTCCTCCTGCTCGTCGTAGAAACCATCACCAAATGGATTATGTGATTCATCACCTGCTGTGTGCCCAAACTCGTCGGCAAGATACCAGTCGCGGTCCAGATTGTTTAAAGAGTCTTCGTCGAATTGGTCATTGCCTCCAGTTATCTCAGGAGAGGGTGACCGTGTCGTTCTAGTCGGAGATAAGTGCAATCGCAACTGTGAGTAGTTGGTGTTTCCTTTAGGTTGGTTTGATTGTGATCGCAAGTATGAGGTGTTTGATGTTGTTCTCAAACTGGATCGCCCGCTTGCTTGAATCCGTGATGTTGAATTTTCAGAACTAGCCATGGTGTTGATCTTCGACTCGCTTCTTACAGATCTTTTTGCACGAATCGCTTCTAGCTTCTCTCGCGCGGACTGCGACAATCTACTTAACCGATCGTCAACACTATGTTCGCGCTTCATCATCTGTGTAGATGTGTTACTTGGTTTCTTAAATAATGGTTTGATGTCTGCCTTTTGGTTAATTTCACCAAACTCTTTTTTCTGATCTTTCTCATCGTCAGGTTTTATTTTAACTGTTTCGTTCTCTAGCTTGATCTTCTTAGCAAGCAGATCCAAACCATATATGCTTCCCTTCTGAACATCAACCCCCGGCTCACGCTTAACGGGTATGATTAAACCACCTTTTTCCTGTTTCAATCCCTTGAGTGTTGTGTCATTATTAAACTCTGTTTTTACCTCTACAGCCTTCTTGTTAGAGTTGACCGTTGTATAGACGCGTGCTAGAAACGCTGAGTCGAACTTGCCAAAAGCCTGGCATGCACGCACAAAAGTCGACTCAGAAGGAAACTTTTGTGCAAAAGAGATGACTTGTTTTGCAAGGTTTGAGTTCTTTGCTCTGTTGAGCTGTACTGCAATCTCAGTGGCAAGCTGATCAATATATTCTGAGTCCATAGTTCACTGTTGATTTACACTGAGAGGTGTGCCAATTTTATTTGACCTAACGATATGTTGACTTTAAATCAGTGTCTCAGATTTACGCTGCGGTTTGTGTTCTACTGCGAAAATTTCCTTATCCAACCACAGGCTCATAAAAAAAATTTTTGTTCCTCCTCTTTTTTACAAGCATCAAGCATCAAATTCGCCAAAACCATCTACCACCTCACTACTTATTGCCTGAGATGTTTATGTCAAAGTCTTCCGCTACTGTTCAGAAGAGACTTTTGTCTTCTTTTGCTAAAAAGAAGGACGTTAAGACGCCCTTTCCCACAACTTTCCATCCTACCAGATCTGCCAACAAGACTCGGATCCTACTGCCCGAGGGCGTCGTTTATAATCCACCAGCAGCTGTTCCTACTCCGCATCAGACCCCCGCAGCATTTTTGCCTAACAGTGATCTTAGAAAGACCGCCCCCTGGAATACCAAGCAACATGACATCTCTAACATGCCACAGCTGACTGAGAGCAAGAAGCAGTACAACTTGACTGAGGCAGATGTCAAGGAAATTCAGCGCCTGAGACTGGAGGATCCTGAAAAGTGGACCCGTAAGGCGTTGGCGGCAAAGTTCAATTGCTCGCCCTTTTTCATTTCGATTGCCTCAAACACAACAGTAGATAGACAACAACAGATGAACGACACTTTGGAAGTTATCAAATCGAGATGGACTGAGCATAGAAAGAAAATCCGGGCTGACCGGGTTAGACGGAGAGAAATTTGGGCTAGAGATGCCTAAGCGATTTGTACTTGTATATATAGCTGTTACAAGGAGTAAAATGAAAAAAAAAAAAAATGTATATAGTTGTGATGTTTTATTATTGAAAATCTCCAAAATCGTCGTCGAAGCTAGCAGATTCGGCAGGCTCAGTGGTATTATGACGACGAGATGATGACGGCGGCGGCGGCAACAGCGCAATTTGCGCTGGCTCGTCGGAAGTTTCCGTCTTGTTGGCCATCTCAGTCGTCGAAGCACCTTTGATGTTGATGTGAATCTTTTGACCCTCTTTAAGAGAAAACTTGTCAGTTGTTTGAAGCTCAGATTCGTCATCATCATCTCCTGCACAAGCGTGCTTGCGAAAGTCCTGAAGAGCAAGGTTAAACTCAAACGCTTCGCTGCGGTCTTTGAAGCCCAGGCCGAGTACTGCACTCTGCGAGCCATTGACAACTCTGACAGCAAAATAGCGACCAGAGTCTGAAACAGGCTCAACTCCTTTACCATCTTTAGCATAAGGTGCAGCAGCAAACAGCTCGCCAGAGTCTGTATCCAAAAGCTGCAACTCACCGGTCAGCTTTCTGGTTGTGAGGTCCTCAATCTCAAGCATTCGAAGGCTGCCCTCCCAGATAGGGTTAGATACATCCCAACCAGCAGCACGGTGGCCTTGTGATAAAGACTTGAGAGGTGGAATTTGATAAACCTGAACACTAGAGGAGGAATACAGTGTTGTTTCAAGCAGATTGTCTTTTTCTACTGACATAATGGAAAGAAATTATACGGAATGGGGAGGGTAGAGGAACGCGGTTATTTGGGGCTGAGAAAATAAATTGAAGTTTCGGGTGATGAGATGAAAAAAAGAAAAACAAAAATTGGACCCGTCCAGATCCGTCTTTTGTTTTTTCTTTCCACTGCCCGGCCCGCACTGTCATAAGCCATAGATCCAAAATTAAAGCAAACACACTTTTGTCAACAGCATATACAGAATAATATCATGTCTAAACTTGCATCTCTTGCTAAACAGAGATCTAAACGTACTACAGGTACAGGTTTAGACTCTGTTGATAATAAGTTTTCTTCTATCAATCTTTTAGATAGACTACAGAAGAAAGCACCGACGTCCGAGCAGACAAAGCCCCGCGAGCGCAACGTTCCAAAGCTTGTCGCTAAGCCCATTGCATCTACAGCGCCTCTTGTATCTCTTAATTCCGCAAAAAAGCAGCCAGCAGTCATATCTGAACCGGTGGCAATAAAAGATCTTTTTCTTGAAATCGACTACACAGACCCATATCCCGAACATACCACTGTTTCAGCAGACACGACGGATGCCGTACGATTGTTTGGTCAGATGCAGCGGCCGTTTACTGCAACTGAGCAAATAAAGCCTTCGAATTACGTGTACAACCCTGCGATACAGTATGATATTTACCGTGCATTCAGCATGCCTTCTCCTGATGACATTGTTTTGGCGGCACAGGCTGATGCATTTAGACAAGAGGAAGCCGCCATTCAGAGCGCCAATTTGCAGAAAGGACTGGCCCAGATGCAACTTGGTACAGCGCCAGATCAGTTTTCTAATGCTCGTAACAATCTAAACTTTTACATCATCGGCAAGTAGTAAAAAATATACAGAGAAGCTGGGTGTTTTTTTTTTTATTATATTTTATTTATATTCATTGTAATTAGTGTTTGTATCGGGTCATCATCATTACTTCATGTACTTGCTAGCCTGTTCTCTGACTTTGTTCTCGTAGACTGCCTTGTCCTTTTTGAATGTATGGAATGCATCGGCCTGGGCTGGAGAGTCAAGGTTGGGTGTGTTTAGCAGCTCCTGAATACCGAGCAGAATCTGTTTCAAAGTCAGCGCAGGACGCCAATCCTCTTCTTCATTGAGAATACTGAGACAGACAGTTCCAGAAGGGTATACGTTCGGATGCCAGAAGCCTGGATCAAACTTGCACTTGGGCGGCTTTGTCGGGTACTCGGACGTAAAAGTTATAGT
This sequence comes from Geotrichum reessii, assembly GCA_013305925.1. Lineage (NCBI taxonomy): Eukaryota > Fungi > Ascomycota > Dipodascomycetes > Dipodascales > Dipodascaceae > Geotrichum > Geotrichum reessii. The sequence continues at coordinate 61,901 of QVTG01000054.1, forward strand.
GAGCGGATATGTGGCGCCTTCCCACATCGTACCAGCCTTACCAGGAATACCGACAGACCAGTTCATGAGATCAAGTTTACCGTCACCAAGTTTGTTTGGTTTAGCATAGAAACCAAATGGATGGTCTTTGCGCCACTGCTTTCTGTACTAGTGTTAGTTACTGTACATTAACTCGCTTGTCGGAGTGAACCTGTGGTGAAAAAGCAGAGGAGAAACGTACCTTTCTTCTTGTAATCGATTTGTGCAAAGAGACATTTTAAATGAGTGAGAATTTATATGTGTGCGTTTTTATGCTTTAGAACTGTTCCTGTGTGATTGTGGCCTGTTCCGTACGATGCAAAGTCGGTCAGATCTTCTTCAGGTCTGTAACGGAGGTTTTTCCTCACTTTAGCGACTTAGGTTTTTTTGTTGTTGACATTTTTGGATCAGCACAAGTTAACCAACAGTTGCGACAGTTATGTATTTAAGGGTTAGGTGTTATGGCATTCTCTTTTATGATTATTGACTCAGCCAGTTTCCCTGACCTCATCGGCAGTATTCTTACCTCGGAACTGCACCGAATCGCATTTTGTGGACAGCATTTGTCGCCAATTAATCATGTCTAATACTATCAAACCCATTTTTGAAGACCGGGATGATCTTGACGACCTGGATGGTAAGTACCTGCGTTTTTAGGTTATCATTATCGGAATCATCTGCTAACCCCACATCTTCAGACTTTTTAGACGAATTTTCAGACCAGATCCTAAACAATGCTCCAGGCACTGTTGATGCAGCTGCCCCAACTTCTGCAAAAGCAACACCATCTGATAAGCTTAACTCTGGTTCTTCTCTCACTTCTGAGATTTCATCAAAGCCCACAGTTCAGGCTGCTGCACCCGCGGAACCTTCAAGTAACGAGGCTTACCCAGCTACAGAAGACATTGATCTGGATGAGTTTGAAGCCATGTTTGCGTCAAAACTGAAAGTTGGCATGGAAAGTCTTGTTCAGGAGCTTGGTGACTCAACTGATACACAAAAACAGTTCGAGGCCATGCTGAAAGAGATATCCAAGATAACGGACCCTGATACCAAGAAAACCGCAACTACGACTACTACTTCTGCAAAAGCCACCTCTACATCTAATGCGCACAATCCGGGCGAGAAGACCAATTTTCAAGACACAATCTCTCAGACAATGAACCGTTTAAATGAGTCGAAACAAGAGATCGATAAGTCCGTTCTAGAATCTGCAGATGACGATTTTCTCGCAAAGATGATGAAGGATCTTGAATCAGCTATTGGAAAAGGTGACGATTCTGATATGGACATGACCAAGCTTATTAATGAAATGCTAGAACAGATGGCGTCTAAGGAGATTTTGTACGAGCCTATGAAGGAAATGTATGACAAATATCCTGCATGGCTTGAAGAAAATGAGACTAAAATCAACTCTGAAGAGCGCAGTCGGTATGTAAATCAATACCGCATTATTAAAGATGTTGTTATACGATTTGAGAAACCAGATTACAGCGACAACAATGATGCTGACCGCAAGTACATTACGGGCTTGATGGAGCAAATGCAGAGCTCAGGTGCGCCTCCGCCAGAGCTCATGGGCGATCTTACATCCGGCAGCATCCCTGGACTTGATATGGACGCTGATGGGTTGCCAAAGGTCCCAGGAGACCTCGAAGGATGTGCAACACAGTAGATGTTGTGTACATACCTCGGTACTAAACATAATCTTATTTTTAATGTTTATTTAAGTTTTCAATTCGGGAAAAAAAAAAAAAAAAAAAGTTACATGCTTAAGTTATAAATAGTAGTTGTATAAAGGAGGTTAAGAATGTTTCCAAACCTTATTTTTTTCGGTTCTTTTTGGAGATCAAGGAGATCATAAAAAGCTTGCTAATTTTAATATTTGACAAAATAGTTAGCAAAGGCTGACCTTCTAGCGGCCACCGCCTGTGAGCGTTTTGAGAAATGACATTTTACGTGATGGCGCCGGCTGCTTGGTCAATAGCCCATCGTTTCCAAAGTAGTAACTACCAGCGCCGAAAGAGTCACGCGACAGTCGGCTGTCAAACTCGGGCGTGAGTGGGCGTTGCGGCGCCTGCAAAGCCCCTGGAAATGTACTAAGCTTGGTTTCTTCGTAGCTCAATGTAAAGCTGCTTGTGTTAGAGGGACTGTTGTTGCTAACTCTAGTTTGCCTACTAGTTTGAGAACTTAAGCTGACAGGAGTCGTGGCAACTACAGCCGCCAGCGGCGTGTTGTCGATGCGTGTCAAGCCAGATGTAGGTAAAGGCGGGACGGGTGTACTATGGTTTTGCTCTTGCGACTTCCATTGTCGGTGTAGATTCAAAGCTGACTTGCTCATCTGCAGACCACGGTGGCCGTTGAGACTCGGTAAAGTATCATTTTCTGGTATTGGTGGTGGCACTGGCGTTGTACTAACAGTGTTAGAGCGCTTACGTATGTTTGCAGATTTTTGTGTCCACTGCTCAGTGAAGCGCTCGTTCGTATTGGCATTGCCCACATGCAGGTCGGCAAAGGGCGACTCGACATGGTCTGGACCTGACTCGGTGCCGTCGTAGTGTAGTTGTCCTGTAGACGCGGGCAGGCGTTTCATCGACAGCTTGTGTTTAAGAGTGGTTAAAAAAGAGTTTTTGCGTGGACGGGTTGGCACAAGGTAATCATCGGCAGCAGCCTCAATAGTGGTTATATGACTGTTGTAGTTCCTTGAATTGTTATACATGCTAGAATTATTTGTGTCGGTGATGCCAAAAGGACTATCTAATTCTGAATTTGTAGGCGAAAGACTTATCGTAGGTGAAAGCTGATGACCTTTAGTCCTGGAGCTTTTCATGTAGTCTATGTGTGTTGTTATCTTGTTAAATATAGACATGCTGAATGTATCTATGTGTGTCACTATGCAATTTAGTGACTAAATGTTAATGATGATAAATTGAAATAAATCTATAATAAGAGACAAGAGAAATTATGAGGAGACATTTTCAGGAGTTTTTATAACTTTTTTTTTTTTTTTTTTTTTTTAGTTATCACAAAGGTGCATGAAAAACGCGCACCTTTCTATACGAACCCTACGCGCTTGTAGCGTATAAGATTTTCATCTTCAGACAATGTCGTGCGATGGCCAAGACTACAAATAAAGAGCCTCAGACGCATCCGATTTTTAAATTCCTTATCGGGGGATAGAAACTATAAATAAGACCGATAGAGTTTAATTAGAAAAGATCGGTTACAGATGGTTGCTCAGGCCGATATGTCTTACCTCGTTCCGGACGGCACTTGTGCGCCGGGAAAAGACCGCGAAAGAGACACGCATTTGCACTCTGAAAAAAAAAAAGTCTCAACCGCGAAGTATAAATGTGACCTCCCAACCCTAGTATCGAGTTTTTAGACCGCACAAATGCCAACTTAAAGTTTATTCTAGTAAAAATGCCGCCATGGCATCCGCAACCATCGCGCGATCGCGCTCTATGCGCGCCTCCTGGCCCTCTAGTTTTGCGATTGATGTTTTTATCAATTGTTGGTCTAATCCGGTGCCAGCTGCATATTCAAGAAGCTCATATTCAATAGCAGCATCAAATTCTGGGTGCCCCTGAACACTCCATAGCTTACGCGGCTTATGCATACCTTGAACAGCGCACACGTCTGTATAAGCCAGTACTGCCACGCTTTCCGGCAAAGGAGGAAACACTACATCACGATGAAACTGCATCATTGCAAGCGTTGTGTCATCTGCAGTGGTCAGATGCATCTGGCCTTCAGATGTCAGCGAGATTTCTGTCAGTGATAACTCCCAGCCAGCCGGGTTAGGGCCCACCTTTAGGTCAAGAGCTCGGCCAATGATCTGGTGACCAAAGCAAATGCCGACAACACGAGTTTTACTATTCGGTTCTAGTGCCTGCTTGACATAATCTGTGAGATGATTGATCCACGGAATGTGTGTATCATACGCGTTGCTCCGGGAGCCAGTGATAAGTATAACGTCTACCTCTTCTAGTGGTGGGAAGTTGGGCACCCCGCCATCAAGGGCGTCGGCATGGATGTGCAGTTGAATATACTCGACGGGCCCTGCAGCCGCAAATTTCGGGGCACGCTGTAATAATTCTATAAACATGTCACCGTACGATCCTTTTTTAGCGCGGGCAGCTGGCAGCGGAGTATCAGTCTCAAATATAATGACCTTCATGAATTTTATGATCTAACTCTATATGGTGAATGAATGAGTGCGTGTGAAAAGCTTATCTTATTAAGAGTACAGATAGTTTTAAATGAAAAAAAAATAAATAAATAAATAAATAGATAAATAAATAAATCAAAGGATTTTTCTCGCCGTTTTTCAGGAGAAATATCCGGTTTATATTCTTTTCATTTTTATTATTGTCATTTTTTTTATCATGGATATTTTAGATCGAGCTATGATATAGCCTAACTCGGGTTTAACACGGACTACAGCGGCGGCTGTACTCACCATTTTTGTATTAAACATCACGAATAATTATGTAAATTGAAGATGCAGTAACCGAAAATAAAATTTTGGCAAATTAATAATCACTAACATTGAAAGCAAGCTCGAATATCATAAAAGCTTCTATTAAAAAAAAAAAAAAAAAAAAAAAAACTAACATTTCTTAGAGTTTAACCTTTGAACCCGTTGTTGGCGCAGCTAAAAACGCCTCCGACAGAGCCGGTCTGGTAATTGGTCACGATACTCTGCACAGCAGAATATGTACCGGGTCCTAAACACACAAGACCTGTGATAATAAGAAGAATATTAACACCAATCATCAAGTTGCCGTATACTCCCTGCTTTTTCCACCAACCGGCGCCCTGCTCCTGACCACGCATCTGTAAATAAGCAACACCCCAGAAGACAAAGCCAAACCAAGTATCAAACAATGAAGACATAATTGAAAGCAAATCACTGAAAAATGGAATCACCTCTGCAATTATAAATGCAGCAATCCATGTGACAAAAACAATTAAAATCCACACTGCCCATCCAAAAACAGTGTGGTCTTTTGCGTGCACAGAGTCACCGAAAAACTGGTGAAAAATAAATTTAGACGATACAGTTGAATAAAGAACACCAAGAAAAACAATCGTGGGAATAGCAAATGAAAATGCAATCTTCATGTAGACATTATCAAGTGAGCCAAATGCGGGGGCAGTAATGTATGCATTGCCGACGTAGACGTAAACAATTGATCCTGCGAGCGAAAAGACCACAATTTCAGCTGCAGTAACAAGATAAAGAACTTTCTTAAAGTCCCGTGGGTTTTCCATTTCTGCAATGAAAGATGGGTATGTTATTTGGCCAACAAGTGTGTAAACAATGTTTAAAAAAGCAGACATACCTGCTGCAAAACTGGTGCCCTTAGCAGGAATCAAGCGCCAATGCACAGGAGTACCATCGTAACCAGCGGGATGTGATTGTGCACCGGAAAAGGCCATGCAAAGAACCACAGCAATGAACATAGTTGCAGCAGAAAAGCTAGCGAGATGCGAAAGACCTGAAAAAGTTCTTGGAATAGAAAAGAGAAAGCAGATAATAGCGCTAATGACACCAAAAACAACAGAGCATAGGGCATGATTGGAAATAGAGTTCAAGTACTTGGAGCCAACCAAAACATGAAGGGCTTGAATAAAAGTATTGTTAAGAAGAAAACATACTGCAGTAAACCACCAAGCCCATTTCTTACCCCAAAACAGGTGCTGGCCAATGTCACATACATCACGGACAGTAGGATTTTTCAGGCAAAACTCCCAAATAGTAATGCCAGTATAGAGGGTTGAAAGAGCTGTGACTAAAGTCAATATTAAACCTGGGATAAGTCCCAAAACAGAGTATGACCATGGAAAAGAAAGGATGGCAAGGCAAATGTATTCAGAAAATAAAAGCGCAGCGGTTTTCTGCCAAGTGCAGGTACGATACTTTATGCCATTCTCCTTTTCTTGGATTCGCTGGGCTAGCAGGTATTTTTCAAGCACTTCATCACTGCTGGAACCGATAGATTCCTGGATAGTTATGTCTTCAATCTTTTCGTGTAACGAGCTAGTCATGTTAAATGATAAATTTCAGATGAAACAAGACAATTCTATTATGATTACCAAATATCAAAATGTCAAAACCAAGACTGTTCAAAAGAGAAGTATTTATAATACTGCCTATTGAAATTTGAAACTATAAACAACTAAATGAACTTATTAACTAAAAGAAAAAATAAAAAGCAAATAAAAAATTTACAATCAAGTAGGGGTTTTTTTTGTACCAATTAGACTTTGTTAGATTTACGAAAACATAGTATAAGATGAAAAAATCTTATCCGATATTTCAAGTAGTGATTCTCATATTGTAAGTAAGTCGTTATTAGCAAAGTGTTTAGCTGAAACCCACGTTGTGGCGCTAGTAGATTTTAGCCATAAGCGCAGTGGCATCACCTTGGTATATGATCCGTCATGTCATGTAATTCTTATTTTTGAGTTCTGATGTGCTCCTAGAAAACCCAAACTTAAAGCTTCATACTATACAATTTTAAATAAATATTATAATGTAAAAGAATTACTGGTCAAAAAATTGCCAAAAAATGTGGCTTTTTTTTTCAATCAATTATTTATAAACAATTTGAAACGGATATTAGCCCACACGCAAAAAAAAAAAAAGGATTTAACTAAAAGCAGCAATGGCATCATTTCCGCAAGCATTGTGGAAACATCTATGGTAGCTAAACCACGAGTTATTTTCAAGAATCTGGCCGCTGAAATGAGCTGAATCAAAAGACCAAAGATAAATATGAAAACAATGCAAAATGTACACTGATTTGGTATTTCGTTAAAGTTTTTCATGAAAGGTTTAGTTTAATTTTGTTTTTTAGACAAGCTTTATGCCAAGATTGTATGTGGCACACAATTTGACTTATCGATGATGTCATTATGGGAGAAGAAGAAGAAAAAAATAAAATCTCTGAGATCTTTAGCTTCAACCTGGAAAAGCCAAAACAGTAGAACAATAAAACAAAATTTGAAAGTTAATTATCTGCTGCTTTTTTTTTATTAAACAATTTTTTTTTGAAAGCATTATAAGTGTTGGTCTCAGTAGGTTTAATTTGTAGCTACTCTCAACATGAGGATAGAGCTTGATACGTAGTACAAAACATTAAATCTTTTCAAAAACTGTTTACAATAGTTAATTTTGATAAACCCATTTATACAGTACATGCACATATCTGTTGCCCAGAATTTTTGTCAGTAAACAATTTTTCTTATGTTTTATTGCTAAGACTTTTTTTTTTCTTTTTTTTTTCTTTCAAACTTTATTTTAACAAGTATCATGGCTGGCGTATTTTTGAGGAGGAAAATATTACGATTGTGGCTAATTGAAATTTTTAACAAAAAATATTTATGTTTCCAACGGTTAATAATACGAATATACTCATAAAAGTTTTAAAATAGGTGATGAGCAGTATTTAAATTTCATTGTTCACAAAGCATGAAACCTGAAAAAAAAAATAAAAGCTTTTCAACTACTCTTATCGATTTTCCATCTCATGAAAGTTATTCGTGGCAAATATTTGCTACTACAATAGCTTAAACCATTTTTATTGTGGCTAACATCAATGATGCTCAGACAAGCCTGTTTGACAAGTCTATTGATACCAACAGCTTAAATAACACTTTAAAATCACCCATCCTCATATCGGTAGTTGTTCATTTTTTCAGTAAACTTTTTTTCAGGAATTCAATTAGAAAATTGATAGAGACACATGTAATACGTTTAAAGCTTTCAGACGATATAGAAAAACAACCTAAAAATCTACGAAAATTGCAATTTCAATCATACGTGTGCTTAGAATGTGTACACGTAATTATTGTATCACATTGAAAGTCTTTACGTTTTTGCCAAAAAAAAAAAAAAAAAAAAAAAGCATTTAATTATAGATGAGAAAGATAGTGCTAGTGCCACTAATTTTTACTTGTGTATGACACATTAAAATAGATGTGCCCATGAATTTTAAAATCTGCATTATTTTTTGCGAGGATTCCTAATGAAAAAAATCTGTATATTGTTCCTACATCGCATAATTTCATAATTGAAATAATAAAGATATACAAAGAAGACATTAAATTCAAATTTATTTTTCTCTGTGAAACTTTATAAGTAGCTTTACAGCGCTATAGTGATTCTGGCATTCAATGCGCTGAATTCTCCATGAAATAGTACATATGTTAAGGGAAACCTGGCATACATAACATGTGAGATATCGGAGTGACAAATTACGTACGCTACTGAATTTGAATCTTCTCGGCATCCTGCAGAGCATGCCTTGCTAAGAGAAATTATCTTTATAGATATATTGCTTAATTTAAGAGTCTTACTTGACATTAAAAACATATTAAACCGGTAGTCAAGTTCTAATTATTGTCACTGTAATATTTTTGCTGATTTTTTACGTGATTAGAGCCCGATAAGGATTCCTTCATCTGTCAAACTTTATTATTGATCTGCCTTGTGTTATGGATTCCAGGCTTTCCTTAGCACAAACTATAGTTCATAGAGAATTCGACTCGTTGAATGCTGGAATCACTAAATAGTTTTGGCAACGCTACTTTTAAATTTTTATGAAGATGCACGTTTTAAATTCAATACGTTTTTTGTATATCTTTCTTATTATTGTATTTATGTAACTATTATGTAAAGATAACGAACAGATTTTTATCTGTCTAGATCGCCATTTCCAACTAAACTTTTTCACGCACAATTTAGGCTATTAGTTGATTCAAAAAATTTTCAAAATCAATATTTCACCCTCAATTGATAATATGTTACGCTTAATAAATATTGTTTATGAAATAATAAACAGCCTAAGCAAATGAGCCTTGTTAGATCAAGTCCTTAATAATCTTATTTTTAATTTTTTTTTTGATTTTGTTCGTTCGAGTTTTGGAATTTGCCAATCACTTTTGCAGTCAACATCCATAGATTCAGTAAGAATTGTAGATAAAATTTATTGATATCTGTTTTTTCGTAATACAGATGATATAATTTGTATCTTTTTTTTTTTTGCAAAATGTTTTTCCTTACATTTTTGACTTTAATTGTCACTTTAACTCATGTATTATTATTACACTTATAACGTGAGTAATCACAATATCCAGTTTCTTAAAAATAGACTACAAAAAAAGACAAAGTGATGGCAACAATTCTATTACAGCACTGCATTCACTTATCAAAACAAGCATTGTGAGCAGTTTACGCTAGTCGATGCTAAAGATTTGAAAGCTAAAAGGTTACTAACCTGATATTGTCACGTAAACTAATTTAAAAAGCTATGTCACAATAGACATATAGAAATGTATACGTATATACAGTGAAGTATATACTTGTCGATTAACTTTGCTTGACTAAGCTTATATTAGATTCTTACTTTTAACGACCTGATTGAATTGGTTCAAGTCTTTATTCTTAATGACCCTGAAAAATACAAGAATGTTCGATAAAAAAAAACAATCCACGTCTCCAATTCTGGTAGGTGTTTTTTTTTTTTACTTCTTTTTCCACTTTCATAAATTTATCTACAGAATCAAATTATTTTTTCTTTCAACATTGCAACTGAGAATATTCTCAAAGTTTCAAATTCATATTATTAGCATAAAATATTTCCTATGAGTGATACAGAAAATAAAACTACAGTTGATGGAAGTGCTAATTTCTTCAGCCAACTTCTTCTTTCATCTGAGAAGACTCTCTATAGTGAGGAGGAAATTGAAGAATACAATCAGAAACTTGAAGAGTGCATTGAAGCCGAAGTCAACAAACGGGTTCTTGCTATTAAAAAAAAGCTTGCAGAAAAAAACAAGGTGGCAGAAGATGAGTCAGTAATGACTGAGAACATCGATTTATTGAGTTTAGAGACGAATAAAGGCTCTGAAAATCCTAAGAAAGCTGAAAACTCTACTCCCAAAGTATCTGAAAAAAACTTGGAAAGTTCTGTAAAAGAAGTCAATGACGAGAACGTCGTCGAAGATGCTGATGTCAAAAGCGTTGCTCCTACTCCTGCCATAGCTTCAACCATCAAAAGTTCTGAGAAAACTCCCATTACCATTGCATCCACAGACTTTGACAATGTTGCTGGAACTCCCGCTAAGAGCGTCCACAAATATCTGAGCAAAGATCGCGATGAACTAAGCTTTCTTTTTGAAGATGTCGAGCGCGAGTATCAAGAAATTCGCAGCGAGAATGATCGCTTAAAACAGGAGAACGACCGTCTAGCATTTGAACTTGACGATTCCAAAAACAAGCTTAAGGTGTTTGAGAAAATTAGGCAAAGAAACAAGGAGAAAAAAGCCAATGCTTAAGACGTGTTTCTCAGGTTCAAATATGCAAATATTATAATTTGATATGGTCAGTATTAGTTTTGAACTTGAATATGCTTTATTTTCGGCAACTAAGGTTTTTTTTTTTTTTTTTTCTCTCTCTTTCTTTCAATGAGTTTTTAATCTACGTTGAAACAAGAGACCAGTCTTTCGTTATCCACCGATTTTTCCATATACCGAATATAATTTTGGTTTATGAGAACCAAGCCTATTTAAACAAAATGGTTTTTTAGATTCTAGAGAAAATTTAGAATTGTAAATATGTTTACATGTATCTTATTTTATCTCTTTTCTAGTTTGTTTTTTTTGTATTAAAAAAAACATACCTTGCCTGGTTATAATTTCAGATAAAAACTTGTTAAGTGCTATTTCCTAGTCGTTTTGTTTTATCTTTTTTTTTGGTTAGATTGGTGTTTAAACTTTGATACTTGAAACATAACTTTTCTATATTTGTCAGCTTTTACTAAATCACAAATCCACTGGCTGATAGTTTTCACGCCTGAGTTCCAAATTCATCTTCTGTTCTTTTTTTTTTTTTTTTTAAATAGAAACTCGTATTCTTTCCCCTTTTCTTCTCCTTTTCCCTTCTTTTCCCTCTTAGTTTGATTCAAGTTTCTAATACATAGACCAGTCCATATTCTCCTGTATATTTTACCAATTTACTATTTTTTTTTCTTTTTTTTTCAATTGGACTTGTTAAATAACTCTTGGTTTCTTTTTACTCTTTCATTTTTTCTTAGTCGTTTGTAACCCGCTCTTCCTACTCAGCAATGAGTTCTAATTCAGGATTATTTGGTCCAAGCGCCCCAGTTATCCGCTTGAGTCCTGAAGAAAAACAATTATATGGTCAGCTCTTTCGTCAAGCTGATCCGGATTTCACACAAGTTGTCACGGGTGACGCTGCACTTCAGTTGTTTGTCAAGTCTGGTTTGTCGCAAGCCGTTTTAGGTGAAATCTGGCAATTAGCCGACCCTGACGATAAGGGGTTTCTGGATCAAACCGGATTTTCTGTTGCACTGAGAATTATTGGCCATGTTCAAAAAGGTCAACTTCCAGCTTCCAATCTTGCTGACATTCGTACGTTTTCGTTTATGTTAAATGTTTTTTTTTTCTTGCTCGTTTCATTTTCTAACTTGTTCTATTTCTACAGCTGGTCCATTGCCAGTTTTCGAAAACGCTAGACCGTCAGTAAACCCCTCATCTACTGGTCAGTCTGGACCATTGCCCCCAATTTCTCCCGCAGACAAAGCAACATATGTGGACTTATTTAACCGCAATTCTTCATCTGGTCTTCTTGATGGAGGTGATGCTAGAAACATCTTTCTTAAATCTGGATTGTCGACGGAAGCTTTAATTCAAGTCTGGAATCTTTGCGATACTCAAAAGCGTGGGCAGTTGGATCAAGCGGAATTTGTTTTAGCAATGCATCTGCTGAGATCTTTAATCACTCATACTATTAGACAATTGCCCTCAGTTTTGCCTCCAAATACTCTCGAGTTGATTAGATCAGCAAGAGTCTCAGCTCGCGTATCCAGCACCTCTTCCAACACTAGTGCTTCAAGATTCAATCAGCAACCTCCTCTGTCGCCTGCTGAGCAGCGCCCCATTCCCCTTCAGTACACAGGTACCTCACAAAATCCTTCGCTTAGACAACAAGCGCAACCACAATTGACAGGGCAACACGAGTGGACCATTACGCCTCAAGACCGCGCAAAATTTGAATCTATTTTCAATAACTTAGACAAATCCAAATCAGGCGTCATTGGAGCTGAAGAGGTCGTTCCCTTTTTAACAACCTCTAACTTGAGTGAAGACGCTCTTGCTCAAGTTTGGGATCTTGCAGATATTCACAACACTGGCAAGTTTGGTAAGAACGAGTTTTCTATTGCCATGTATCTTGTTCAACAACAATTGCTTGGTAAGAAACTACCTCCTACTTTGCCAGCTTCTTTATATCCTGGTTCTGATGAGGTTTCTAATAAGACTGCAAACCCGAAGCCTCCTGTCAGCAGTTCACTCAACGATCTTCTTTCTTTAGGAGATGCTCTTGGATCGTCGTCTCAAAATTCTCCTATAAGAAGTCCTCAGCCCGAAAAATCAGTTCAGTCTCATTTAACCGGCACTCGTGCACCATTTGTACCCACTTCATCTTTTGGTCAATCTATTTCTATAAAGCCGGATACAGAATCTACAATCCCAGCACAAGTTCCATCTACCACCGGAGTCTCAATTTTGACCTCTGAAGCTCAGCTTTCACAGCAGTCGGCCCAATTATTGAATGATTCAGATTATTCAAATAAACTCACAACTCTTTCTACAGAAAACGCCAATCTCATGAATCAAGTCAATTCAATTTCATCACAGGCTAGTCAGGCTAGTCAGAAAAAAGAGCAGGCTGAAGGTGAGCTTGCTAAAGTCCTTGCTATCAAAGCTGATCTTCAGTCCCGACTTTCCTCTTTAAGATCCGAATATGATGCTCAGATAAAGAAGTCTACCGAAGCTCAACAGCTTCTCCATACCACTAAAAATGATACGGAAAAGCTTACCTCTGAGTATTCTATTTTAGAAGCCTCTTATCATGCTGTCAAATCTCAATGTCAGGAACTTTCGAACCAACTTGTGGCAGACCAGCAAAAGAATGCTGAGCTCAAAGACAAGATTCGCTTTTTGAACGAAGAAACTGCTGGTTTGAAGCAGACTCTGGAAAAGCTACAAAAGGAAGTCAAGCAGCAGAGTGGTTTTGTTTCTATCAACAAGAAACAATTTGCTTTTGCCGAGAGTGAGAGAGACAAAATAAAAACTCAGATCTCTCAAACCCAAGAGTCTATTACTAGAGATGCTCTTTCTCCGGGTATTTCAGAGTCTTCTCCTATTCCTGGTTTTACTTCTATTGGTTCTTCTTCTCGGGTTCCTTCGGTTTCAAGTCCTATTTCTTCTACCAACCCCTTCTTATCCTCTTTTTCACAGCCCGTCAATCAGCCAGTTACTTTTAACGAAACGGCTGCTGCTCCTTTCAACGCTACTTTTGAGGACCGTTTTAATCAACTCGGAATTTCTTCTCCCACCACAACGGTTGAGCCTGCACGATCTTCTACACATAATACTGCTGATACTCCCAACTCATCACCTCCTTCCTCAGATTTCCAGTATTACCCTAATAATGCACCTATTCCTTCTTTCACTCTTCCATTAGGTCGTCCTGAGTCAACTACTTCCAGTGTTCAGAACAACCCTTCAATGTCTGTTAGAGGAGATATTGATATTTCTAGGCCTGACTCTCCTGAAATGACTGTTAATTCTGAACCTGTGTCTGGGGTTCTTCCTTCTGAAGAGCTGGCAGAAAGAGGTACAAACTTTTCTACTTCTCAGCTTCCCATTCCTCCCGACAGCTTAAACCCTATTAATGACCAGACCTTGAGACAGTCTTCAGCTTTAGAAGACAGCATTAATTCTGGAAGTGGCTCTTTTGAGATTGTGCCTCATCATACGGAGGATTCTATCAACCCTTTGTCTTCAAACTCCCATATTTCTCCCAGTTCTGAATCGATTGAAACGGCTAAAAACGTTATTGGATCTTCGGGTCTTAATGTTCCTGATGTTAGTTCATCGGTCCCTCAAAATCTATTAACTAATAATGAAATTTCCACTTCTCAAGACGATCGTACCCAGTTGGATTCAACTGTTGGTTCAACGAAGAGCATCGGTGGGAACACTTGGCCGGTAGCCCCTAAATCTACTAGCGAGTTCCCTCCTATCAAGGAGTTGGAATACGACGATGATAGCTCTAGTTCAGATGATGAAGAAGTTAAAAACACAGCTGCCACTATTCCTCCTGGTTCTTCCCCATCTGTTTCCGCGACTGTCGCTCCTTCTATTACTACTAACACCACCACTCAAGCATCTCTTGAAAATTCAGGTACGTCTGCTCAAGGCATACGGGCCCCTTCCTTTATGATTAACCCCAAGGAGCCGGATTCTTTTGAAGCTGCTTTTGATGGCCTTGAGGAGGCCAAAGAAGAAAGTGTTTCTGTTAATGCTTTTGTTAACTCTCCTTTTGTTGTTAATTCTAACTCTAATACTGTTCCTGCCTCCTCATCTAATACTACTTCTCAAGCACATTTTGCCAATTCAAGCATCTCAGCCCCGCCGGTTCAAAATACATCTATTCTAGCTTCGAATGGAAACTCAAAAGAAGCAGATCCCTTTGATGCTGCTTTCGATAAATTGGAACAAGCACAAGAGGAAGCTATTCCTGTTAGCACGTTTAGTAACTCTCCATTTGCAGCTGGTAGTCGTGCTCCTTCTGTTATCTCTCAGACCGTTGGTTCTCCCCAGCAAACCCATGGATTTAGTTTTAGTTCAGTTGATCCTAAGGCAGCATTGCCAGTTAGCAGTAAACCATCAGTTCTTGATTCCTTCCCCATTGATTCTCCCGCTAGCCAGGTGAATCCTGCTTTAGCTAGCAAGGATGAATGGGATTCCATTTTTGCTGGCTTTGGAAGTGAAAATGCTTCGAAGCCGGCAGCATCTGCAAATGACATCAACAATGCGTTTGGTGCTGTTGCTGATAGTCAGCAACAACTTTAGCAGCCTCTTTCTGTGTCTACTCCCAACAGTCAGGCTGTAGAAATTTTGGTAAAGATGGGTTTCGACACGATCCAAGCTCGCAATGCTCCTGAAAAACCAATTTTTATGTTGAAGATGCTAGTAATTATTTGCTCGATCATTGAGAAAAGTATATGCAAGAAAAGTAATAAAAATAATATGAAAAAAAAACTAAAATAAAATAAAAAAGAGAGTTTGGATTTTTTGTTGTTGTTTGATTATTTGATTTTTAGTAGTAGATCAGATGTACTTATAGTATAATAGAACATTCCAATGTTGACAAAATTCTTTTTCTAGTTACTGACCGTAAAGATTTTTTTTTCTTTCATAAAAAGATCAATTCTGATCTCTTTTGAATGTTTATTGTGAGCATCCCGCCAGTAGACACATGTTCAAGTGCAAAAATATGTGAACTAAGACACCGAAAAAAAAAAAATACAAATTATTACTTATGCTTTGGTATTTACTACTTACAATGTATGCACATTTTGTGTTTTTTTTTTTTAGTATACGTACATTAGTGATAATTTTTATGCTTGTATCACGTGCTAATACCCCAAACCCAAACTTAGTTTCTACTGTTTTCTGACCGTTTTTTTTTTTGATTATTTTTGGTGCGCGTTCTTTCGTTGCAACAAGTTTTGCCAGCACCTATTAGCTCTTTTACATTTTTTTTAAACCTCAGGCATCCTCCTTCGATCTCATCGCCAGTGCACTCACTAAAAACTGCATTTTTTATAGAATCTCCTACACGCACTTTTTTTTTTGGTATTTACATATATACATATATATTTTAAACTTGCATTGGTGCACACTTCTTGTTTTGTTGTTTTATTTCTTTCTACTCAAAGAGTAGCTAGCCACGCTCCCATGATTTAGGCAGCACATTTAGTTTCCAACTTCCGCACAATTTCATCAACTTTGTCACAATCTTATGGCCGATAGCCAACCTCAGAGCATGTCTAGTAAAGTTACAGATGGTTTGCCATATTATTCAAAAAGCAGAAACGGCTCTTTTAGTACCAACACCACTGCCAGCACGTCTTTTGGTAACTTGGGAAGCTACGACCAGCCAATACAACGCCAAAACTCTGACGGCCGACGCCACGTCCGACAATTCTCTATTACTTCGATTGCAAACGGCGAAAAGCGCAAGAGTACTGATACTACCCGATTTATATTGCTGGATAAGAAAGCGATAGATACAATTCAGAAATGCTCGTCAATTACTGAATACAATAATTTGGCTGTACACTACCTCAGCCAGGTAAGTTAACATACAGCTAAGCACTTTTTTGTTTGAGTTAATTTCTTTTTTTTTTTTTTTCATGAATGCATTATTTCATTTTTATTACATGTAGACTTCCAAAAAAATTTTTACTAACATTAGCTATTATGATAGTATAAACTTATGTTTAAAGAGGGCCAGTATGAGGAAGCATATATCAATTACATGCAAGCACACCATGTCACAACAAAAATCATCCCGTCCTCTAAGTCATATCAGGATTCTATGCAACAGCAAAATCTTAGATTTTCATACAATGGGCTTTTGAAGTTTTTTGATGATCCTCCGGCAGAGGAAACGATCAAGGATCTTCAACAACAGATGATGCTGAAAGAGTCCTTAGTCAAAGTAGAAAACAGCCAGGACAATGACACTCAAAACGGCTATGATTCATCTGAAACAACTGATTCGACACCGTCAAATTCACCAAACAATTTTTCATCATCATCAGACAGCAGCGACAATGAACTAAACGCAAGCCCTCTCGCACTTCCCAGTATATCATCTCCAGAACTGCCGACTCAACAAATCATAGAATCTCCGCTGAGTCCAGAGACCCCCAAATCAAAATTCAAGGTTCCACGTAAGCCCGTTGGCTCGGTTTCCACGACATCGCTCAATTCGATTCCTAATCTTACACCCGCAAGCCCAGAACACAGAAATGTGTCACTTTCACCACCAAGACACTTTACAACTCATGTGAACAAGTCACCTGAAACCCCACCTACAAGCATACCAGAGTTTCCGTTGACCAATGCAATTACAGCGGAGCAGCTGCGTCGACTTATGAAATATAGAAAAGACGAGATTTTACTTTTGGATGTCCGACCCCGCAAGTATTTTGACAATGGTCGATTTCCTGTGGAAAATGTTGTCTGTATTGATCCTTACTTTTTGCAGAAGGAGACTTCAGAGTCTAAATTAGAAAAAGATCTTGACATCAACCCCAGTCATGAACAGCTACTCTTTCAAACTAGAGATACTGTTGAACTTGTAGTATTCTACGACCAAAGTACGATAAGTCTTGGTAAGTCTGAAAGAGGTGATTTAACACCCTATCAGATCTGTCTAAAAAATTTGATAACGGCAATTTATGAGCAGGCGCGGTTTAAACCATTAAAACGTATGCCGGTTCTACTAATTGGCGGTCTCGATAGCTGGCTTAAATATATGGGTCCAGAATCTATGTGGTGGCGGGGCTATATGCCAACGCAGCAACAGGCGCAGCAGCAGGCTTTGCCTGCCACACAACCTTTACCTATTTCTATTCAGTCACCTCCCAGAGCTGCTAGAGATTATCAAGACCTGAGAACTCCACAACTGCCACAGAGTGCCTTGTCAAGAGATCGACACCGTAAAGGTAGTATTTCTACCTCCGACAAACGGGGATCAGTCGATGGTTCTGCTTTAGGAATCAGTAGTTCTACGTCAGCGCTAAACGACTTAAAAGACTCAACTTCTTTAGGAGGTTACTCTTTATCTCGTAAGCAAGAATTTTATGTTGTTAACGGTATTGTTCGTCCTGCTTACAGTGATGTTTCAGTCACATCAATACCATCGACACTAGGCCCGCTCCCCACACCGCCAGCTGCTGCTACGACCAATGGTGGCATCCAGCAGCAAGAGTATACATCACAACAACTACCACAGCAGTCTTTCACAAGCAACTATCAGCGCTACTCTATGCCATCATTACCATCTATGACTAATGAGCCATTTGCATACCAAAATTACGATAATCGTACTAACTTTCCACAGGCACCAAATAATGCATTGTATAATCAGACTGCAATCTCTCGTCATCAGCCTAGATTTTCTGTTCAGCCTCACACAAATTCTCAGCAGCGGTTCACTCAGCAGCCCACGTTTCAGATCAGTTTTGGAGAGTTTCATACTGGACTTATGAACTTGGGAAACACTTGCTACATGAACAGCGTCTTACAATGTCTGGTTGGTACGACGCGACTTTCGGAACAATTTCTAAACCGTAGTTATCAAGTATATCATGATAGCAAGTTAGGTCATAACGGACGCCTAGCTCATACGTTCGCTAGTCTAGTTAAAGAAATGTATATGGCAGCTGTCAAGTATAACGGACACAATGTGTATGTTGCGCCCAATAATATGAAAACCGTGTGCGGGCAGATTTCTGATGTCTTCCGGGGCTATGATCAGCAAGACTGCCACGAGTTTCTGAACTTTTTACTTGACGGATTACATGAAGACTTAAACGAGAAGGGTAACCGGGCGCCGCCACCGACGTTGACAGAACAAGAGGAAGCTCATCGTGAAAGACTGAACCTTCATGAGGCAGCTGCGGGGGAGTGGTTACGTTACACAAATAACAACCTTTCGCCAGTATCTAACCTTTGTCAGGGACAGTATCTGAGTCAGTTACAATGCCGGGTATGTGGATGTAAGTCAACGACGTACAATTCGTTTAGCTGTCTAAGTATTCCAATTTTAAGTCAACACTCAGAGGTGAGGCTAGAAGACTGTTTTAAGCTGTTTACAAGCTCAGAACTCCTAGAAGGCGATGACGCATGGCACTGCCCGCGCTGCAAGCGGCGCCAGGCAACAGTTAAAACCATGCGCATCAGCCGTATGCCTCAATACCTGATGGTTCACCTGAAACGGTTCAAGCACCAGGGCGGACTTTGGGGTAGCAACAAGCTGACGACATTTGTCCGGTACCCGTGCGGGCCAGAACAGCTGCTAGACCTAGCGCCGTACTGGCTACCGCAGTCGACGGCGGGGGTGCCTGACGGCAGCGTGCCGCCTGCATCATCCAGGCTTGCTAGCGTATACCAGCATCCGCCGTTTCGCTACATGCTTTACGGCGTTGCCAATCATTATGGTAGTCTTAAGAGCGGGCATTACACAGCATACGTTGACCGGGGTAGTTCCGGGTGGTGTCTGTTTGATGATGCGCAAGTGCGCACACACTGTGGCCGAGAGGAAGTGGTCAATAAGAATGCGTACGTGCTCTTTTATAAGCGCGTTTAGTAGTCCTTAGATCATAACAGTATCATCATCATTCATAAAAAGCTCTTCTTTTTTTTCTTTATACGTATATATATATATATAGAGAGAGAGAGAGATACTCACAATAAATTTAATTTAAATAGTTAAAGCAATTGATAAATATATGGATAAAAATACATAAAATAACTTTTAGGGGAGTAAAAAAAAAATCAAGGATAAAAATACGACACTAAAAAATCACCGAGACAAAACAAAAAACGAATCACAAAAATAAAAAAAAAATTCACAAACAAAAATTTCATGCACTGAACAAATGGGAAAAAAAAAAAAACACAAAAAGACACAATAAATAAAAGACACGCCCAGCACGCTCTCTGGTGTTCACTAGCGGCCAGTATGCATACGGTTTTCTGCAAATGCAGACCTCGTCAGTTAGTGTGTAGAGTGGCCGCGATGGTACTTTAGTCCATTCAAATTCTTGTAGCGCTTTCCGCAGACCTCACAGCGATAAGGTTTGTCTTTTTCAAGCTCAACTCCCTCTGGATATGGTGCGTTAGATAAGGGATCAATTACACTATACGTCCCGTCGGCATTGAGTTGAAGTTTTTGATTCTGATGGCCATGCAGGCGGTGGTACTTGAGTCCGTTTTGATTCTTGTACGTCTTGTCACAGCCAATCACTGGGCACTTGAAAGGCTTAAGCTCTTCGCGCTCAATCACATAAAGATGGCGCGCTGGGTCGTTAATACACATTTCAACGTCCTCATCTTCTTCCTCTATCGCATGCTCTGGTAGGTCAATATCCATGGTCATCGGCGTACTAGGCATAGATGACTCTGGTGAAATGAATACATCATTTGTCGGTACTGCTTCAAAGGATTCAATGCGGCGCATCATAGGAGGCGGTTGTGGCTGTGTATGCTGATAGTAATCCGTACCTTCTTCAGAGGTCGGAGAGGGGGTAATATGCGCCTCCTCATAATGCCGTAGTAAATCGTGAAGGTTTGGCAAAACCTGCCCGCAACATGAATAGTCTTTGCAAAAGTCAGCTTCGAGGTTTGGCAAGTACGAGCTGGAATGAATAGGTGACATTGAAACTGGCGGGGGAGGGGCATTATGAAATAGAACTCTGTAAGAAAAAAAAATTATGTCAGCAAGGGGTCAAATAAAAAAGTAGGGTAACCTTAATAGGTATGCTTAGAACAAGCTTAATGTAATAAAAAAGTGGTGGGTGGCAAAGTCGCCAAAAATGGAAAATAGCAGGAAATGGCACTCGTAGCAACGTTAACCCAGAACCAAATGGCAAGCACGAGAACATAGAATGTCACGATATATTGAGACCAAAAACAGGCTTGATTCGAAATAATGAAGAGGGAGGAGGGGGGAGGGGGAAAGCCAAGACCAGTGGAAATACAGAAACATATTGTGACCCATTCAAGCTCATCTAGTAGGTCAAATAGAGAAAAACAGGAGGAACATAGGAACCTGTAGAGGTGGCTCCTAGGCCAAACCGTATAAATGTGACAAGACATGAGCAAAATCTAGTCGGCAACTTCAACAATTTTCCACAAAATGAAACAACAAAGATCTCAATAACGTCCGTATCGAGCAGCAATGTGTATTTGACCGTATAACGAAAGTATTATTGCTCTGTTTTATGGTACTCGAGGAAGAAACTCTAAGTAGTGTTCAAATCAAAAGTCTGCGGGCTGCTGTTTCTTGAAAAGGTCATCCATATTTGACAAGGAGATTAATGATAAATATGTCGCTTTCTAACGAGATGCAAATCACAAAGCTATCTGCTCCAAATAGAACATCAAAACCCCAAGAAAATAATAGTAAAATATGTAGAGAGTGAATAATAATAATAATAATAATAATAATAATATAATAATTATATAATAATATAATAATAATAATAATAATAATATAATAATAATAATAATAATATAATAATAATAATAATATAATAATAATAATAATAATAATAATAATAATAATAATAA